>RQTK01000409.1:411283-421979 GCA_003991915.1 Elysia chlorotica
TAATAATAATAATAATAATAATAATAATAATAATAATAATAATAATAATAACCAGCGGCGAAAAGAGCAAGCCATGCATTGACGTGTATACCACAGCACCATAACAGTTACGGTTGTGCCGCTAGCGGGAAGCGAGAAGGGTTTTAGATATATTGGATTTAGAGGTTGAGAAAACTGAAAGAGAATCAGAATTAAAGAGAGAATAAAAGAGATAAGAGAGGGGAACGTATAGATGAGAAAGGGAGAGAGAGAGAGAGAGAGAGAGAGAGAGAGAGAGAGAGAGAGAGAGAGTAAAGATAATGTAGTGGAAGTCACAGGAGAAGAGGGAGGCAGAGATAGAACAATTACAGGTGGGGTGGTAGAGGCGAGCGAGAAGGGTTAGATCTATTAGATTTAGAGGTTGAGAAAAATGAAAGAGAATAATTATGAATTAAAGAGAGAAGAAAAGAGATAAGAAAGGGGAACGAGAGAGAGAGAGAGAGAGAGAGAGAGAGAGAGAGAGGGAGAGAGAGATAGCAAAGATAATGTAGTGGCAGACACAGGAGAATAGGGAGACAGAGATAGAACAGTTACTGTTGTGGTGCTAGCGGGAAGCGAGAAGGGTTTTAGATATATTGGATTTAGAGGTGGAGAAAAATGAAAGAGAATCAGAATTAAAGAGAGAAGAGAAAGAGATAAGAGAGGGGAACGTATATATGAGAAAGGGAGAGAGAGAGAGAGAGCGAGAGAGAGAGAGAGAGAGAGATAGCAAAGATAATGTAGTGGCAGACACAGGAAAAGAGGGAGGCAGAGATATGACAGTTACGGGTGGGGTGCTAGCGAGAAGCGGGAAGGTTTAGATATATTAGATTTAGAGGTTCAAAAAACTAAATGAGAATCAGAATTAAAGAGCGAAAAAAAAAAGAAATAAGAGAGGGGAACCAGAGAAAGAGGGAGGTATACAGAGAAAGAGAGGGACCGAGATAGAAACAAACTTGAGAGAGTGCAAAGAAAATGTAGTCGGAGGTACAGGAGAAGAGGGAGACAGAGATAGATACTCAGAGAGAGCGCGAAAGATTACTAAGGGAGATACAGAGAAATAAAACAACATAGGAAAGAGAGAGAGAGAGAGAGAGAGAGAGAGAGAGAGAGAGAGAGGCAGACAGACAGACAGAGAGAGAGACAGACAGACAGACAGAGAGAGAGACAGAGAGAGAGAAAGGTAGAGAGACAGAGAGAGAGAAAGGGAGAGCGAATTCCACTGCTTCCGCATACCACTTTAACAAGCGAGACCTGTGATTGCTACCGGTGCTGGGTGTGTGTGTCCCATACCTCCGATGTCTGGTACTGGCATTGCCGGTGCGTAATCCCTTGTTCTGTACAGCAGCTGGTAGGACTAGGACTTTCTTCTACTGTTCTAGTACTAGTGGCGAAGTTGGGTTGGTCACGCTAGGGGTACCTGACCTGTAAAGAGAGACCTGGGACTCTATGGTAGGGACTTAGGAAGGAGGGTAGAAGAAAAACAATAGGATTAAAGAATAACGTAGTGTGAGTGTGTGAGAGAGAGAGAGAGAGAAAGAAAGAGAGAGAGAGAGAGAGAGAGAGAAAGAGAGAGAGAGAGAGAGAGAAAGAGAGAGAGGTGGGGGAGGGGGTGGCAAGTGGGGGAAAAGAAAAATGTGGTGTTGGGGAGGAGAAATAGATGGAGTAAAATGAAAAGAGATGTCTCTTCAGTGGACACAATAGTCTGCATTCTTACAGTTCTTCCTCTTTAGACAGTGCTTAACAAAAACAAACAAAAAACAAGAACAAAAACAAAACTAAACAAATACAAACGAAAGAAAAAGTATGTAAGTACTCTGGCTTATAAACAACAAAATAAGCACTGCAGTGCTCAGTACCTGTGATTGTTTGATATAGGGAAAGACATTTCTTGTTATCCTTTTTTTCCTTCTCTAGATACTCTGTTGACGACACAGTGGGGTTGAAAGAGTGCAAGTGGTAAAGCTGTGGTGTCTATATTGTGTAATCCCTGGTTCCCAATGTTTTATTGGTCGATAATATATACATTTTTTGTAAATACAATTTCGTCCCCTGGTGGTTGGGTAGGTACCACTACAGTGTAACTGTCTGAGGCAGGCTCAAACTCTGACAAAAAAGCGTGACAGTGTCTGGCACCAATTTTTTACACTGCCTCAAAAACCAATGGTCCTATTATACTTATGATTTGATAAACGTGGATGCAAGAAGTAGCTAAGACGAATTGACTGTGCAAATGAGACGATGTAGCTCTTTAACTTAAAGCACAATACTTTACTAACATTGCTGTGGCGACTGCAACAATAATGATGGCATCAGGTTTCGTCGCCGTGTTCAGTTTTGACATAACTTAAGTTGTTAACCAAAATGTTTTTTTTTTCTCTTTTTTCCATGCAATTGGCGGCCATCCTAGATTTTAACAAGAATTATCCGGTATAATTGAGCTTGGTATTAGATATAAATTCTTTAAGATCAGCCGTGATATCGCGTGTTTGCAATGTAATGATTTTATGACAAACCTAAACATTATTTCACAGTATTCTTCACGAAAATATTAAAAAAGAAAGAAATAAAGGCGTGTATGTTGAAGATAGAAAGCTGTGTGGATATAAATATATTAACATACATAGGTAAGTAGATAGGCAGAATAAATAGATAGATAGATAGATAGATAGATAGATAGATCGATAGATCGATAGATAGATAGATAGATAGATGCATACATAGATAGATAGATAGATATATAGATAGATAGATAGATAGATACGTAGATAGATATATCTAGATAGAAAGATAAATGTATATATGGGTAAGTTGGTAGATATAATAGATAGATAGAAAGATGCATACATTTTTATTGTATATAAAAAAAAGTCAAACAATCATTCAAACATACATGTACGCGGACACACATCGATGAGTGAAGAAATAAGAATGAGACAAAGAGAGAGATAGAGAGAGATAGAGAAAGAGAGAGAGGGAGAGAGAGAGAGAGAGAGAGAGAGAGAGGAACAGAAAAATAGAGAAAAGCAGACATGCTTTATACAGACAGACAAAAGAGTTTGGGTACGAGTATTTGACTAGAAAAAAAAATATCAAAGCGACAAAAAAAAAAAACATATTGAGATATCAACAAATTTATATAAAACTTAACAAACAACTTGTTGTGAAGGCCAGTAACAAGTTTTATTTCGCTACTTTTTCAAAAACGTATTTATTGATAACCAGAACATGTGTTTATAATTGATATGTTTATTTCTATAATGAACGTCAATTTAAAGGCTGTAACGCCTATTTAAGAACCTTACCGAATTCACTTGGTTTTGCTTTCATTAACTAAAGCATATCAAAAGGCTCCCTTTGTCTAGGAAGTGATTTTAGAAAGCAAAGATATCTGAAAAGTCTTTTCTGCACATCATAATGGATCATACAACTGATGTCAAATTATAATAGCTTACATAAGACAGATTTCTAATTGCTTTTTGGTCATTTGGTGCGAAATTTTTGCAATTGTGAATGATTGAATAGTGGATTGAAAAAACATAATTAGAGTCATGTTTATTGAAGCACCAACGTGCAAAATATTTATTTATCGGAAAAAAGCGTTCGCTTAGAGTATACAGAATCATAAAAGTACTGTTTACGTTTCTGGGCCGAAAAAAAAGCTCAGGCAACAATAAAAATCATGAAGTGAACATTTTCATTGCGTGGTCATAAAATTCCAAACAGTTTTCTTGTAAGTGCGTGTAAGTGGCATTAGAAAACATTTGTGTAAAGATGAACATGCAAGCAAAGTTTTAAAAGTGCAAATCTTGAAAGACATGTGTTGTAAGAAAGAACAAAATAAATCAATACAAAATCATTCTTTCAAAACATTAAAATGTTTCTATTGCGCAACACTATGCTTTGCTTTAAACAGCCTTGCAACAATTTTCATTTCCTCTTTAAAAATAGAGAATTAATTGAACATAATTATTAAAACAAAATGCCACCTTCCGTAACATATTATTTCAAAGCAAAGATAATTCTTTAATACCTTAAGATAATGATAAAGCTTGGAAGACGTGTATAAAATGCAAACAACAGTATTATGCCAACGGCACGTAAAATAATTATGTTTTTTCAACTGCAGGTTAGAGGTTTCTTTCTAAAATAGAACCAAAACGTGACATGCGGCACATATTTTAACTGCAGGAATAAATTGATTTACCTCGTAGTCCTTCAGTGAAATTTAAGGACATTTCATTTTTTTCAAACGACACGCGTTACATAGAAGGAACATCATGAGGAATACTATTGATCATATTTTTGTTTCTGAAAGTCCTATAATTTTGTCATGCTTTTTTAGCAAAATCACAATTCAGGTTCATTCTTTTCAGAATTATATTTTTCTGGCCTTTGCTTATTATGAAATGAACTACAAGAGAAACACGGCATAATTTTTTATATAGACTAGGGCATAATTATTCAGAATGTATGTCATTTTTTCTGACGACATTCATCCATTTAAAATCATATCCATTGCATTTATGACTATATTTATAATGGTTCGAGTCCAAGATCTGAAAGAGGTTATTAATTTATTTGTACATTTTTAAAGGTTTTCTTTTCGTAGCACATAAAGGCAAATGTGTGTACATGTAGGCGTTAGTATTTTTTTTTTTATAGAATCAGACATTTTGTATTTTATCCGGCACATGCTATATTTGTCCTAAATCGTTGCTTTCTTTAGACAACAAAAAGAAAGACTGAAGTTATAAATACTATGTTTATATAGATATTATCACCCGTAATAAAGCGCTAAATGAATGCATTAAAATTTAAAAGATATTAAATTTGTTTCATTAAATATGCATAATAGGTAGTGGATATTTTTTTCTGAAGTGTAAACAATAGTAAAGAGTTGCAAAGGATTCTCGTGAAAACCAATTGCCAAAATATTTCAATCGAGAACCAAACTTGCCTTAGTTTATGTACAAGTCAGATTTTTTAACGGACGCATTATCACTTTATACAAGCGTTAACTGGATTCTTCGCGTGTCATTGTTTTAATACACAAGAGCAGCATGTATCATAGTTTTAATCCCAAACGAAAATTCCTTAAAAAGATTTGGTCGAATCCTAATGAGAGCCTTTTCTCCTGACTGCTAATAATTATTTTTTAGGAAAAGCTACTATTAATTCCAGTTTTACAAGAGAAAGTAAATACGACAGTTCAAGCTCTATTGTAAAATTAATCCCTCTTAGATCAGAAAAAGATATCTTTAAGTTTAACGTCTCCAATTTTACCAGAAAGATGCTTAATGGCAACGTGTCCCAAAACCCAAGTATTCACCTCGGGCACCAAAGATTCTATCTGGCAATTTTACGCGATGTCACACACGAGAAAGCGCGGTGGTACTAGAATCTGTTTCTAATATAACCCAACAAGTAGATTTCATCCCCTACTGATTAGGTTACATCATATTATTTATTGGGCATCAGCAAAGACTTCTATATCTCGTTTCGGCCTTGATGAAGTCAAAACTTCTATTATTATGTTTGGCTTTGATAACGTTAGACTTCTAAATCTTATATTCGGCCATGATGAAGTAAAAACTTTTATATCTCATTATCGGCCTTGATAAAGTCAAAACTTCTAAATCTCATATTCGGCCTTGATAAAGTTAAGACTTCTAAATCTTATATTCGGCCATGATAAAGTTAAGACTTCTAAATCTTATTTCGGCCTTGATAAAGTCAAAACTTCTAAATCTTATATTCGGCCTTGATGAAGTCAAAACTTCTATATCTCATATTCGGCCATGATAAAGTTAAAACTTCTAAATCTCATATTCGGCCTTGATAAAGTCAAAACTTCTAAATCTCATATTCGGCCTTGATAAAGTCAAAACTTCTAAATCTTATATCCGACCATGTTAAAGGTAAAACTTCTATATCTCATATTCGGCCTTGATAAAGTCAAAACTTCTATATCTCATTATTCGTCCATTATAAAGATGAAACTTCTATATCTTAAAGTTAAGACTTCTAAATCTCATATTCGGCCATGATAAAGTTAAGACTTCTAAATCTCATATTTGGCCTTGATGAAGTGAAAACTCCTATATATTACGTTTGACCATGATAATGTTAAGACTTCTAAATCTCAAATTCGACCTTGATAAAGTAAAAACATTCTCGCCGTCGCAGATCTTCTGAGGCTGGCGCACCAGGTAGAAGCTGCCGATGCTGAACCACTCGCAGTTCCGGACCCGGTTCACTGTGTAGCGAGAGCTGGGCACGTAGGCAAGCATGCCCACCAGGAGCTCCTTCACCTGTGGACAACGGTGGTCAAACAATGAATGAAAAGATCGGAGAGGGCGTGTTTTTAGTCAAAGGAGTAATGAAAAGATCGGAGAGGGCTTGTTTTTAGTCAAAGTAATGCGGGGAGGGCTTGCTTTTACTCAAAGGAGTAATGAAAAGATCGGAGAGGGCTTGTTTTTACTCAAAGAAGTAATGAAAAGATCGGAGGGCTTGCTTTTAGTCAAGGGAGTAATGAAAAGATCGGGGAGGGCTTGCTTTTAGTCAAAGAATTACTGAAAAGATCAAACAGGGCTTACGTGGTAGTGGTATACTGATTGTGAACAGCGGTAGTCAAAGGATTGATGAAAAGGTAGGACAGGGCTTAAACACCAATTGTGGACAGCGGTGGTAAAACACTGAATGAAAACATTGGAGAGGGCTTACTTGGTATACCGATTGTGGGAAGCGGTAGTCAAAGGAGTAATGAAAAGATAGGACACGGCTTATTTGCTACTTGTATCGTTATATTCAGCGAGCAAAAAAAACCCCCACACTCTTAGAGTCGTAAGTGTGACTTTGTGGTAATATAATTATTAATATAAGAATAAGAAGGCATACGACGAGTTAAGCCATTTCACCCCTCCCCTCAGACTACACTAAGCTAGACTAGAGACTACCTGCGGGGTGAGTACCATCACGGACGGTGCTGGAAAAGCCAGAGGTTTGATCGACCTGGCCTCCTCCTCTGTCTTGATGCGGCCGTGGGGCAGTTTGCCGACCACCATGGTGTAGAGCACGGTGCCCAGTGACCACAGGTCAAGCTGGCGCGGGTCGTAGCTCGATTTGAGCAGCATCTCGGGGGCCTGGCAGTGATGGAAGGTGGAGGTTGGTGGAGGAATGTTTAATCAAGTTTAGTTCTACCTCAACATGCTTAGGCTTTGTTCGATACTATGATAAAAAATTCATCTGTCTACTGATATTTTCTAATAAAACAAGAAAGAATAAACCATCAATATTATTTCAAACGAATGTTGAATTTAAACTAACGATAATGTAGATGATCGTGGTGGATTTCTGGTAAACTTTTAGCTCGATTTGAGCAGCATCTCAGGATCCTAGTGGTGATGGAGGGGCAGGCTTGGAAGGATGAGAAGGTTTATTGCGGGTTTAGTATCTCAGGAGCCTAATATTAAGGCAGGGTGGGGTGGGGGTAAGTAATGTTTATATAATATCATCGATCCACTGGGTTATTTTTTCTGATAGTTCATGAACGATAATAATTATATCATTTGCATGGATATGGAAATCTAAATTGATGGTGAGTTTGATTGTGTCGATTTTTTGTTTGTTGCAAAATTGGTATTAAGATGGCGGGAGTTGTAGCTCGACTAGAAGAGCATCTTTGGGGCCTGGTGGTGGGGAAGAGGATATGCAATAGGAGAGGAAGGTTTTAACAATATGATAAAAACATTTTACTGCTATCTTTCAATCATTAGGTGTATTATGTTACACTGATTGATTGATTATCTTTAAAAGTCCGGGATTGGTTGTGACGGAATTTTTTAGTAAAAATTATGAGGTGATATTCTACTGATATTTTCTTAAGATGCATGATCCATCTAATTATCATTTGGATAAAAGATCGATCTAAAGTAAAGGTGTTTATGATTGGGTGGATTTCTGGTAGAATTAGAGATGAGGTGTCATTAAATTTTGGGTAAAATAAGATGTGATCGAAAAAAGCCGTTTCTGATGATAAAAAAACACAGTTGCTTGGTTAAGGAAAATCTTTTTCCTTTAGCCCCCACACTTGTTCTCTGCACTGTTATGCTCTTGTGCTAACACGTCTGTGTATTGATCGGCACACTTTCCATTTCAAAATAAATAGCAGTATAGGTTTAATATTATTGAGTCATTAAATCATGCGATGCAAAACGATGACTGCTTTGTTTCGACTTTTATAACCAGGCTGCCCTAACTATACTTGTTAATCAAAGGTCATTAAATCATCTTTTTATTTCGTAAATTCCACATCTACTAAAATTATATAATTAAAACAGAAGCTTACAGATTTACTTCATTATTTTTAAGTGTATGATAACTCACATGGCTTCAATTTTCACGGATCCTTTGCCTCTAAATTATAGAATTTTATAAATATTCTACGTTCATAGTGATATTATTTACACTTCATCTAATCTAAATTGCAACACTAATGAACCTTTACGAAGATTATTGGACATTGATTTGAAATACCTATAGGGTATTTGCTGTTGTTATTAATTCTTTTTGCAATGAATCCCACTACTACAGAAGAAAGTCAACCGAGTCCTAAGTTTTTTGGATACAATTAATTGATACACATGTACCGCCCCGATGTTTTAAACCGATGTAGTCACTTCCACCTTCACCTGTCTGGTAACCGAGCGATTCGACCAGGTCGGCTATGCATTTATTCTTCTATGATCGTGAAAAGGATCCACGCCATAAAATTTCATCTAAACTGGTGTTTTAAAAAGGTCCCCAAAAACAATCTGAAGCTAGCACAGAAACAAACATTGCTATAGGAACTTTTAAGAGCAATGCAGACATACATACAATCGTTAGGACAAGCATGTTTAGGGGAGGGAGGTTGTTCCTTTCTTATCTTTTTTAAATGGGTTTTTTCCCTATTTTGGAGGGAGTGGTGATACCTGAACTTTTTTCTATGGGCACATTCGCGAGTATGAAAGACAAACGATTAGGAATAAACTTCAAAGACGTTTTCTTTCATACAAGTACACTTCAATATACATTTAATTCTAGAGATATTGGCACGATTCGATACACGTGTACTGTCCAGGTGTTTTAGCATAACTTTTTCGATGCAGTCACTGCCGTCTTCACCTGTCTGGTACAGGTGTGATACCACCAGGTAGGTCCTACATTCATTCTTCAATGATTCACACCATAAGATTTAATTTCAGCTGGTGTTTTGAAAAAAATTCTTTTATGCAACTAAAACTAGCAAAGACAAAAATATTGCAGTATGAAAAGTTGCGAGCAGTGCATGCACACAATGATGAAAAAGCATTTAGGGTTTTTTCCAACAATTTTTTTTTCGGTTTTGTGGAATTGTTTGCCTTTACGGACAGAGAGGGGGGGGGGGTGCTGATTTTTTTTGTAGAAGAGTGAAACAATAATTGAAACCAATCGATTGGGAATACACTTCTAAGACGATTTCCTACAAAATTAATATCTTTTCGAATTGGAGTCATTAATAAGAATCTAGGAGTGTAGCTCTCAATTGTTTGGACCGCTGTTTCGATGCTGTGGCTGTCATCTTTACCGGCAGATTCAACAAAGTAGGCCCTACATTAATGTCTCTACGAATCTGAATAGGATTTACACTACTTTATCTGAAGGGTTGTTTTGAAAAGGTCCCCAAAACAATAGCACAGAAACAAATATTGTAATTATAACTGTTAAGAGAATTACAGACATACATGCATGCGTTTAGGAAAAGTTTTTTTAGGAGAGTGGGGCAGTTGCTTTCCATCTTTATTACGGGGATATATTTGGTCGCTTTTAAGTACAAGTGGTCTAAACATTTATCGTAAGACTACACGCCACATTCATGTTGCTGTTGTTTTGCATTGGTATAAATGGTCGCTTTTACGTACAAGTGGTCTAACCCACTTTTTTGGAAAATCCGGAAAACTACATAGGTAGGAAACAGGTGGATCCCCCTACATGTAGGGAAAGTTTCGTTTCAATAACACCTTTATTTTTTCCGTTATTAGAGAAAACTTCCTTGTCTTTATTAGAAAACAGTCTCTTTTTGAAGTTCACAAACGGGCTAACCCAAGCAAAATGGCGGACCCCAGTGAACCAACGTTGCCTTCAAATTCCACATTTCCCAGAGAAATAAACAATGGAACAGTGATTTCTGGTAAGTAATTGTAATATGGTTCTCTTGGTATTTTAAAGAGCTTTCATTTGGAGTATTTTTCACGTTATAATAACATCTAGTATTACAGAAAAATAAGAAAAAGGAAGGAATGGTTGTAAGGGTTAGACCATTATACCCACTGAAAGCTGTCAGGGATAGCCCGTGCAATTCGGGATAGACCACTTTGCCTAAACATTGTCCTATGGGATAGCCCGTGCAATTCGGGATAGACCACTTTGCCTAAAAATTGTCCTATGGGATAGCCCGTGCAATTTGCTGTAGCCCACTTTGCCTCAACAATGTCGTTTGGGATAGCCCACGAAACGTGGGATAGACCGCTTTACCATATGATATCATGTAACAGGTTGGACCATTCATATTCAATATTTGGGTTGGACCGGTATTCCTTGACTTACGAAAAAGAATATCCCCCCTTACCACGAGGATAGCCCAGTTTACTGCATG
>RQTK01000410.1:13552-37338 GCA_003991915.1 Elysia chlorotica
ACAAGAGAGAGAGAGAGAGAGAGAGAGAGAGAGAGAGAGAGAGAGAGAGAGAGAGAGATTGAGAAAGTGAGACAAATTGAGAGATAAAAACAGTAAGAGAGTAAAAAAGCTACATTCACCACAATACAGCGATGAAATTATCTCCATCTCTATCTACACCAAACCCACAGATTGTCAAAACCACCCCGTTCTGTAGATAAACAACAAAAGAACACTAAATCTCCCTTCATTTCCACAGTGCAGGCAACTAGAATTCTAGTTCTACCAAATCAACCAGAATATACAATTTATTTCCCTTTTGCCTCCACCCATCTTTGAAAAATTTAATAAATTATCTCCCCTTGTTTCCCCCAGACCCACCGATCGTCACAACCATGCCATCGGTGGTGGTCACAGAGGGAGACGACGTGACCATCACCTGCGAGGTGGACTCGAACCCGCCCCCTTACGAGGTCCAGTGGTCGCGGGAGCGGGCGAGCGGGTCGAGCCAGACGCTGGTGACCAACGCGACCTTGACCCTGAGGTCTGTGCGGCGCGACCAGGCCGGGAACTTCTCGTGCTGGGCCCAGAACCAGCTCAAGCTGTCCGGCAAGCGTGAGGAGTTCCGCGACGGCCGCGCCTTCAGCTTCCTCTACGTGCAGTGTGAGTTCGGGAGTCGTGCAACGCTGCCGTAAACTTAGCTTAGAGTTAGTTGCTTGGTACAAGTTAGCTTAGACGGTCGGTTCAAGTTAGCTGTCGCAGAAGTTGTTTCAAGTTAGGGTACTCACTCGATTCAAGTTAGCTTTCATAGAATAAAAAGAATATTAGTAGTATTATTACTATTATTATTATTATTATTTATCAATACATGAATACACAAGAACGAGCTCCAGCTTCCATGTTTACCTCTTTATTATCCATTACGATCTTTTACATCCAAGAGTTTCTCACAACTCAAGTGGGACAACTCTAGTAATTCTCTTATGCTTCATGCATATCAATGGTTATATCCCTTTGACCACAATTGCTTAATATCTCAGTAATTCATATATTACAGTGGGTGGTGGCGCCGGTTAGCGAATGTTGATCATGACAACTATGGAACTGAGTGGTAAAAGTTAGACTGTTGTAAGGTTAACTGCACTCTTCTAGTTTAGTGATGGTGGTGGAAAAAAATACATGGTGAGAGAGGCAAGAGGAGAGAATCTTGTTTAAAGGATAAAAAATCGTTAAACTTGTTTTTTATGCTACATCATCACAGACAAGAAATCTCTCTGCTATAATTTACAATACGGCAGCATTTGTACAGCTTTTTTTCAGCCTAGCAATTGATATAAAGATTATTCCTGTCATGTTAAAACAATTGTTTTTTCTGTCATGCTCATTCCATCATTGTTTCTGTTTCTGTCAGAGCCTCCAATGATCCTTGACCCCCCGACCCCAGAGGTCACAGTGTTCCTCTCCGACCCCCGACCCCTGACCTTGACCTGTGAGGCCCAAGGTTACCCACAGCCCCGGGTTACGTGGTATCGCAAGGGAGATAACAAACCCCTCAACAGCCTCACGGACCTGTTTACTGTTGCCGTGACGACGAATCCAGTCGACGACTACAGCGTCAAGGTGCAGAGTTCACTGCAGTTCAAAGGTAAAAGTTAAAGGTCATCAGTGAAATGCTATCATGTTCAGTGCAGAAATTGAAGACATTTTTTTTTTAATTTGGTACTTTACTAAAGATATCTAGAAATTACTCATTGTAAATGAAGATTGGGTCAAAATAGGAATATTTCTGTCATCTTGAAAGTTCAAAGATAATCGAAGTAGACAAAATAAGTGATAAATTTTTAGACCATGTCAGGGATCAAACCCTGCACCTTCACAATGTTGGCCCAACGCCCTAATCATTGCGCCATTTACCCCCCCTTAATGATGAATATAACTTGCTAATTGTGAGTCCACATTTGATACAAATAAACATCAAACATCAAGAAGGTGTAGGGTGTTGAAACCACTGCCACCATAATCTGACCGAATGAACACACTCTGTTTAAAGCCGAAGTGATTCAAAACAACTTTTGTACTTCCCTCAGGTCCAGAGAGAGACCCGTCGTCCGAGGCCGGCTCGACTGAGCGGACGCAGCTGTTGATCGACGACATGGGCAACTACTCTTGCCAGGCCGAGTCGGAGAAACACAGCGAAGTCCCAGTGGCCTTCAGCAACGTCCTCGTCAATTGTGAGTCGTCAAAAAAAGTTTCTTGTTCGTAAATTTCCCCACGGAGGTTAAGTACGTTTTCTGTATTCTGAATTTTGAAGGGATAGAGACAAGGTTGCTATAGAATTCAGTATTGTTCTTGTCAGTTGAAAGTTATTTTAATTATTTAATTTTGTAGCTCTATTTATTATTATTGTTACGTAAAATGAATTCTGAAATATAACATGTTTGCTTGAATTCAGTAATGGCCTCATCAATTGTCATCCACAATTCAAGGTTAACTATGAAGTTTGGATCTTACTTACATCATTATAACCTATTTTTCAACCTGCCCCCCACCCCTCCCCAGTCCCACAGTCCCCCCCACACTGACCCCCAGCCCCGCCCGCCTGGCGGTATCCCCTAGCGACCGCGCCGTGTTCCGATGCTCCGCCCAGGCCCACCCCGACCCCGACTTCCAGTGGTTTTTCAGGGGGAGACAACTCTCATCCGGCGCACAGACTGTCGTTGCCTCGGAGCAGGTCCAGGGGGTGGTGGGCGGGTTCGAGTCCCGCCTCGTCCTGACTCAAGTCACGGACGCGTCGTACGGCCAGTACTCGTGTCTGGTGGTCAACGCGCTAGGGAACACGACCAAAATCATACAGCTCTCCAAGAAGTGTAAGTTTTTTGTGTGTTTTTGTTTGTTTTTTGTATTTTTTAAAGATTTTTATTTCAATCATCATCATCATCATCGTCGTAGTCTTTGTCGTCGTCGTCGTTGTTGTCGTTGTTATTATTGTTGTTTTTGTTATTGTTGTTGTTTGTTGTTGTTGCTGTTGTTGTTATTATTTTTTACTACTCTATATTATCCTCACCATCATCATTATCATCATCATCATCATCATCACCATCATCACCATCATCATTACCATCAGTATCAGCATCACCACAATCTTCCTCTCTCCCCCCCTCCAGCTCCTCCCGAACAGCCGAGTGACCTCGCCGCCACCACAGTGACCTGGGAGTCCGCCCTGCTCCGCTGGAGCCCGGGCTTCGACGGCGGATTGAACCAGGACTTCTACATCCAGAGGTCAGGGGGCGCTGAGGAGCCGCACAGGTTAAAGGTCACACCCAGTTCAGCCGTGTCTTTTAATGTTACAAGTGAGTAAAAATTCGAAGTGTTAGTAACGAAAAAATTTCTGATTGTAGAAAGCTGAGTTTTTAACTAGTCCAAAGTGTGTCAGGGTTAAATGTCCTGAAATCAATCGCACCAGGATATCATTTTGTTTTCTAATGATCACTTTTTCAATAACATTTAAATAAATCAATCAATCAATCAATCAATCATACCCCTAAAAAACAATAAATCAGTCAATGATACCAATTAAAACCAAATTAAGCAATCAACACTACAAAAAAAAAAAATCAATCAACTAATTTATATGCCAATAAAAAACCAGTCAACCAATCACTCAAAGCCTGACTAATTGACCCTCCTGTTTGTTTGTTTCTCTCTCTCCCACCAGAACTCCGTCCTTCCACAACGTACACATTCCAGGTTGTGCCAGAGAACGACCTTGGCCTTGGCAAGGCCTCCAGCCCCGTCACCGTCTCCACGCATGGTACGTTGAGGGCCGCGTTTAAAACACGCTGATTTTTATTTACACTGGGTGATCTTGAAGAGTAAGATCAGTGGGACCCGAGCTAGTTTTGAAGATGAAAGTAAAGAGGATAAAAAAGAAAAAAAGAAATACATCTCATAAAGCACTGCCTGTATTATAAATATATATAGTTCAACAGCCATTAATTCACAGGGATAAAACCAAATATAGTTTAAGTAGAAATAAAAGACTATTTGAAAATTTATAAATGTAAATAAAAGAATTTTTTTATTTTTTAACTTTAACCTAATAAGTTTGCAATTTGATATATCATTGTTATTTAAACCCATGGGCAATTAATGAAAAAATTTATTGGACAAAATATTTTCCTCCGGAGGGCTCAGAAGAAGGGGAAAACAACAAGAAAAGATTAAACATGTGTTATACAATCAACAATAACAAAATTAGTTGACAGACTTTCTCACTGACAAAATTCCTTCCGTGCTTATTTCCCCTCCAGCCTTAAACATCCCGAGCCTACCCAAGATCCCGGTGTACGAGGCCGGGCAGAGGAAGCTGGTGGTTGTCCCCCCTACCTCCTACGGCAACAACTACTGTCTGCGCGTGGAGGTGCGCGGTCAGGGCGGGACTTGGAACCCCGTCAACGGCTGCATGAAGGTCAGCTGCAACATTGGCTGCGGGTGGTGGTGGAGGTGGTGATGGTGATGGTTGTTGATTGTGGTGGTGGTGGTGGATGATGATGATGATGATGATGAAGAAGAAAGGTGGTGGTGGTGGTGGTGGAGGTGTTGATGAAAATGTAGTTATGAGGATAATGATGAAAGTGCTGTTATGAGTAATGGTAGTGATGATGGTTGTTGATTGTGGTGGTGATGGTGGTGGTGGATGTGATGGTGTTGATGAAAATGTTGTTATGATGATAATGATAAAAATGCTGTTATGAGTGGTGGTGGTGGTGGTGATGGTTGTTGATGATGGTGGTGATGGTAGCGGTGGTGGTGGTGGTGGTAGTGATGGTGGTGGTGGTGGCGTTAATGAAAATGTAGTTATGATGATAATGAAAGTGCTGTTATGTGTAGTGATAGTGGTGAAGGTGATGATGAAGAAGATGAGAATGGTGACAAATACCATAAAAAAAGATAATGAGGATTAGGGTGTTGAAAAAAGGTCATACATGTAAATGTAATATGAACAAAATGACGATTTTACTTATGTAACCAAAAAAGGTGACAGAGAGGGATCGAAAAGACTGGAAACTAGTGGTAGTGGTAGTGGTGATGGTAGTTGATTGTGGTTGCGGTGGTGATAGTGGTGGTGGTGATGGTTGTTTATGATGGTGGTGATGGTAGTGGAGGTTGTGATAATGAAGAAGATGAGAAGTGAGACAAATACCATAAAAAAAATGATGATGAGGATAAGATTGTTGAAAAAGGTCATACGTGTCATATGAACAAAATGACGATTACTTATGTAACCAACCCCAATGCTTAAAAAGTAACGAGGTGATAGTTGATGTAAACAAACCTTCTATTTAAAATAAAAACTATTTCCATAATAATGTGTATATATAACCACCACCCCCTGTCTGCCCCCCTGCCCAGGTGATGGGAGACACTCTGGAGATCGCCCACACGGGGATTACCGCGGTCAACGTGTCCGTGTGTCTGAGCGTGCGCACCGATGTCTGCGGCAGGCCGGCCGCTGCCGAGATACGTGAGTTACCCACCCCTTGTTTTAGTTCAGCTTTCACACTTAGTTATTGCCGGAACTTGACTTAAACACCTCCCGACCCGATTGTTCTCGATAGAGGGAGGGAGAGAATTCTATCCCTCTTTCCGGGTTTAACGTCTCCTAGGTTCCCCTAGGGGATCCTATACGACGATACCGGCCCGATTTGACCTGACATGAGTATACATGTCAGCAATGTCATCATATCTGGCAGCGGTTGCTGCTCTCTTTACTCTGGCGTTAAAATCAGTCAACACGTCTCGGTCTTGTGAAGTTTTGTTTAGTTTGTCGAAATCAACCTTTGTTGTTTTTGACCCGTTCATGTCAAACATGATCTTAAGCAATAACAGCAACCCATAGTGAAATAATCATAGTGGAACTTTGCCAATAACATTGAACTGATACACACTCAACCAGCTGTCAAGAAAGATTGCTGGCCAGGATTTGAAGGATTTGAACTGCATAATGCTGCATTAAAGGCAAACACTCTAACTTTGGACCAGCATACCCTTCAGATAACCTTTAGAGAAATGAATGAAAGAGAAATGTAGAAGTTAAAAATAATTGTTACTTTTTTTGTTTCTATAGTTGTAGGCTAGTTTTTGTTTTTGTGTCATTGTTTTTGTAGAGATGTTCCTGATTTATTGTGTTAAAAAAAATTCAATATTGATGTCTGTTAGTGATTGTCTTCCTTTATTCACGTCGTTGGCTTAATTTTTTAGCTGTTTTTATTTGTAGAGGGATAATTCAGCGTATACCTTTACAGAGAATTAAAAGATCAGTTATCGTTCTTTGTACATCTACTTTGTACGCTCTATTTCCCTAGCGGCCCGCTATCTGTCTATCTCGTCTCTCTCTCTCTCTCTCTCTCTCTCTCTCTCTCTCTCTCTCTCTCTCTCTCTCTCTCTCTCTCTCTCTCGCTCACATCGTTTCAGTTGAGATATAAAATGTCTATCGACATTAAAATGTCGACTATGTTAAAAGGTATGTTTACGTGAAGAATGTCTATGTACATTAAAATTTCATGTATCAAAATTTTAACTTGTTTGAAATGTGTGAATAAGTAAACGCAGTCAGTAGATCGCACACATCTCATCTAGGTGTCCGGAAAGGTTCGAATCCCGCACGGGTCGTCGTTCTCTTTATTACATGTAGTTACTTCTGTGTGAAGATTATTGTCCCATCATTTCAGTTGAGATATACAAGGTTTTTCGACAAAAAAATTTAATGTGTAAAAAGTGTATCTTTAAATTTAACTTGTTTAAGACATATGAATAAGTTACTTCTGTGTGAATATACCTATAACGTGACCGGCTGGGACAGAAGTTCTTGTTTGCCTGTTCTGTCACTGTATCGTCACGCGTAATATTGTCAGATGTCAGGCTTGGAACCCGTCATATAGGGCCTTGTAATAAAATAATGTTGGAGCCATTTTCACCGCGTCCTTCAAATTTGACGTCACAGACAGCCAGCGCACCCAACAACCCCATTGATATTATTGATCCTTCGATCTTAAACTATTGACCCGAGTTGGGATCACCATAATTATTTGTTTTCAGTTCTGCCTGTCTGCCATTTCTCGTCTGCTGCTGTTTTCTCATGCGCACTCAATGTTTAGTATTATGATCAATGTGGTGTGAAAGTCTGGCTCGGAGAAAAAAAACATCGTCACCTTATTTTGTTGTCTCTTAAGTTTAAAATAACCACCTAGGCGGCGACCAAGGGTGCGAAAGGCACTGTTTAATCGGCTTTTTATCGGGTTTTCCCAAATCTCCGTATGAGTTTGTATGAAACTAAGGGGACTCAAAATTATCCATAAAATAATTCTGGTTATAGAAAGATTTTTCCCCATTAACGTTAGTTTCTCTCTCAATTGTAAAAAAAAAAAAAAAAACTATCCAATTTCTAGAAGAGACTCTTGATCTTTACATTTAAAGTATTTTCGAAATGAGAAAGTCCGTTAATTATTAGACATGAAGTGGCGGGGAGTCTAGATGGTCTACGTCTGCTTGTTGGGTTTTTGTTAGGTCTAGCTAGACAACTCGTGCACTCTGTGACCTTTTGCAGCTGTCAATCAAGTTAGGCCCCAACTGCAGTAACCGTTACGTGTAACGTTGTAGGCCTAGGCATAAGGCAACCATGTGTAACAACTGTGCTTTTAATGTTTTATTCTTGCTAGGTCTTAGATCTAGATTGTGTTATTAGAAACCACAGGAACAAGTTCAAATAACTCAACGGTAAAAGGGTAGTGGTTGTTTTATTGTATATAGGGCCTATTAAATTTCAACTGATCAGGAAACAATGGAGGGGAGGGGGAGAGAAAGAAAAAAGAGAGAGAGAGAGAGAGAGGGGGGGGGAGAAGATAAGAGAGAGAGAGAGAGAGAGAGAGAGAGAGAGAGAGAGAGAGAGAGAGAGAGACGTGTAAAAGGGAGTTTGAGAATTACAAGAGATTTGGGCAGATGAATTTGAAAGAATTGGATTTTCACCAATCGAGGAAGGAGGGTAGCAGAGAAAGATGCAGAGAAAGAGACAGAGATAGAGAGAAAGAAAGATATACATACAGACACACAGAAGGATGGACATGTACGTTGATTAATTTCTAGCTTCATATATGTCTCTGTCTCTCTCTCTCTGTCTCTCTCTCTCTCTCTCTCTCTCTCTCTCTCTCTCTCTCTCTCTCTCTCTCTCTCTCTCTCTCTCTCTCTCTCTCTCTCTCTCTCTCTCTCTTTTCTCTCTCTCTTTCTTTCTCTCTCTCTCTCTCTCTCTCTCTCTCTCTCTCTCTCTCTCTCTCTCTGGCTTTAACGCATCTTAGGTTCCCGTTGTGTCCTATGCGAAATTATCTTCCTAACATCTTTTCTTGATTTTTTTTTCCTTTCTTTATGTTGGATGGAGTACTGGGTCTAAAATAAAACTTCCCTTTGACAAGTTATGTAGAATCTAGATCTAGCCTACTGTTTACTGCCCCCCTCTAATGGACCATTACATCTCGATCTATCTAGGCATCCACATGGGGGAAAGTTTCAAGTTCATGTGCCTGGGTCTAGAAAACTAGTAGATCTAGATGTAGCCTTCAGATAGTTCTTGGTGGTTTAGCCTACTTTCCCAAACAAGACCCAGGCTAGGTAGTAAAAGAAGGCCACAGCCCCCTATGTCTAACAACAAAAGAATGTGTTTGCCTGGGGCAGGGGGGTCACGTCGGTAGGCCTCAACTCGGACGGGTCTATTTTCACGGGTCGGAGGGGGGCCGGGTTGCACGTCTGCCGCCGAGATACATTCCTCTTTCTAGAAACAGCTGTTTAAAACAGACCAAATGGTGAATGGAGGCTGCAAAACTTTCTGAAGTTAGTTTTTATGTAAAGAAATTAATTGGTAAGATATTAGTGATATTTTCCTAGATTTTTGTTTCGCAAGACGAACTCCGCTTCTCAACTTGTATTTCCCGGTGTAAACTTTCTTGAACCGCCATATTGGTCTTGGATGGGTTGTCGAGAAGGAGGAAACTTTGTTGTGAGACTATATTTTACGATTCAGATCTTTTCTTATTAAATATATGTATTTTAGCGTGTGGTATATCGCAAGAGTTTAAAAGTGGACTCTTTTTGGAATTGAATTTCATCAGCGCGGTGCTCTGGAGTAGTTTATTTTTATCCTGTTGGGTTTTCTTTCTTTTTACACAGTGGTGTTTTTCCCAACTTGGTTATGCCGCGATTATGGCCCCTGTGTTTCTGTGTTTCTACAGTAGCTAGGCCTAGAACCGACTTCCATTAACTTTTGGAAACGGAATTCAATACTTTCAAGTTTGGAACCGGTGCATATAATGTATATATTAAGATAATCTAGAGTCTAGATCTGGATCTCGCAGTTTTCATTCATGCTAAGAATGAAATTACCATTTAGACCTACAGTAAATATCTAGATCTAGATCTAGATCTGCAAGAGTCTAGATAAACTAAGATCCAATTCGAGAGTAGTAAGCACAAACACGACGTTGCTTACGAAGTGTCGTAGGCTACTGCAGTGTTGTACTTACTACCTGTTGAATCTAGTCTAGTCTAGGTTTATTTATATAGATTTCCTAGGCCTTGTCTAAAAATAATCTAACTCTATCTCTAAGCTTAAGTTCAAGAGTAAATCTCTACTATAATGCTACTAGGCCTACTAGATGAGTAGATCTAGATCTAGTGTAAACTATTCTAGATGAACTCTAGGACACCTTTTCTACTAGACCACTTAGTGACATAAATAACCACAGTTACACACAGCTTCGGACCTGACAAACCGTTGTATTGAAATCTAGAATTTTTTTTTTTTAAACTCTAGTCTAGATTCTTTTAGTTTTGTGATAATAGCCTACCTTCCTACCGCTACAGGATCTAGATATATTAGATTTTAGGTTTATATATGATTTATTTAATAGGCTATTTTATTTAAATCGTTCTCCGAAACCTGTGAATCATTGACTATGAAATCAATGACTTAATGTTGCCCAATCAAGAATGAACTTACCATTTAGACCTACAGTAAATATCTAGAGTCTAGATAAAGATCTAATCTAGGGTAGGCCTAGATAAGTAAGCACCAAAACGACGTTGCTTACGACGCGCGTAAGAAGGTTTAGATCTATATAAGAATTTAAGAAGCCTTACGAAGTGTCGTAGGCTACTGCAGTGTTGTACTCACTGACCCTAGAATCTAGTCTATTCCATATTTTCTAGGCTTCAAGTTCAACTTCAAGAGTAAATTTCTACCACAATGCTATAGAGCCTAGATCTAGACCTACTACATTCTTTTAGTTTTGTGATAAATACCTTCCTATTTCTACAGAATTGAAAACAGGATCTAGATTAATTTAGATCATTCTCAGCAACCTGTGAATCATTTGACTGAAATAAATGACTACATGGTGCCCAATCTTTTCGAATTTTTTATTTTGATATTATTCAGTTTCAGGGGTTTAGTATTAGATCTACTGATCGTTTAAAGTATAAATTATTATTGTAAAGTATTTGAAGATCCTGAACTTTCTCGGGATAATTCGTCATTTTTTTTTTTTCCTAACGACTTATTTGCATCGTTATCACTTCCAAACATAGCAGGCTATCTAAGCAAAGGAGTTTTTAATTTTCATAACTGAGAGGTAGGAAATTGGAGAAAAAACATTCTGAGGTATTCACACACTGGACCTCCTTTGGCAGTTTTAAAGTTAGTGCTGAATTTGACATCACACGGATGATAAACAAATTGCTTTGTTCAGATTTGTGAAGGAGTACTGGTACTATCATCAAGTGTTGTAATTGCTACGGATAGAAAATTTGGATCTATAGGATTACTGCAGTGTGCTGTTTGCTGCCATCTCTCGGACTGACAACCAGCTATGGCAGGTAATTGTAAACGTTGGTTGATTTGTCAGTTTTTTAATTTTATTTTAAAAGTATCAAGGCTACACTATGGCTACTTGTAATTCAAAATCATGGTCTAAATCCTTAAAAAATGCAATGTTTAGAATTGTTTTTTTTTTAAATAAATTTTATTGTGTTTGGCTTGAAAAGGTATTGTTAGGTTGTACATGTCTAGTTGGTTTCATTTTTTTTTTGACAGTGACACAGTGGCGGTGAGGGAACATAATTTTTTAACCCATTAGTCAACAGTGCCAGCACGATACTTTTTTTTCTTTGTTTTTAAGGGTGTCTTTTTATTTTATGCATAACTTTCATCATTTATTTGCTTGGACAACTTGACATAGTTGTTTTTTATTTGTTGTGGTTGGTTTTTATTTTTCGGGGTGTTACATAGTGCAAAGTAAGTGCTGCGAGTGGCACTAGAATCCTAGATATTTGGGGTAATTGATCATTATTGAACTATAGAGGGTTTGCTACAGCTCTCTGACATTCAAAAGTGGAAAGAACTGAAGAGAGAGAGAGAGAGAAAGAAAGAGTACCCCGGAGATTCTAAATCACTTTTGAACAAACAGGGTAAAACTTGAAAGTTACACTTAGGATTCTGTACTTATTATTTTCCCTTCAGATCAACAAGTTATTAAAGAAAAAAAACAAAAACTGAATAATTGTCTGCCCTGGGGTGCTATGTACCACTGTGTACCACTTTACAAGGAACAGCTCTTTTCCCCCTTCCCAGGCGTGAAGCTATTCATGTACCAGTGCAGTACTAGTACTAGTGTGTCCCATAGTGTGTACATACTGTGTATGTAGTGGGGTGGGACAAGTATAGTTCTCTCCTGTAGTAAGACCCAGGGTGGGCACTGGCACTAGATAGTATATCTAGTGCCAGTACCACCCTGGCTATATACGTATACAGAAGGCCGTGAATAGTAGGACCTACTAGTTTTTACTACACTGTATAGCCCGTGCGACCTTAGCCTTCAGCGTACAAGTCCAGCATAATGGTACAAGGAGGGAGGGGCTCACTATAGGTCACATTCTATGATTGCTTGACACAAATATTGGCCTATTCAAATGAACACGGACATTTTTAAAGAGGGGCGGCACCTCATACATGGGAGGGTGTTTTCGCATTAAACAGTTGGGCTTGTTCACAGTTCTATTTCCCCACATAAAACCCTTTTTTATAAAGTACTATTGTTTACTCGATTTAATGTGCCGTTCTTAAGGAATATTGTAAAAGTACTATGATATGATTGTGAGTAATGTGTCGTACCAAAAGAAGAAAAAAACCAACCCACACAAAACAATAAACGAATCTAATAAAAGTTCGTTGAACGAAAAGAATTATGCCAGCGGCAGTTCTTTTTTTTTTTTAATGAAATCTATACATTGCGATCATTACATAATTTACAAGTACGTTTTGGCTACATACAAAAAATATGTAGACCTAGTGTATTCTTAAACTGTGTATCTCTACTGGTTTGTTTATCTCGTTCGTTCTCACTCGCTTTCTCTCTCTCTCGCTCGCTTTCTCTCTCTCTCTCTCTCTCTCTCTCTCTCTCTCTATCTCTCTCTCTCGCTCTCTCTTTATCTCTCTATCCCTCTATAATTTCCTCGATCTCTCTCATTTTCTTTCTCTTCCTCCCTCTATCTCTATCTCTCTTTATCTCTACAGTTCTTTTTTTTTTTAATGAAATCTATACATTGCGATCATTACATAATTTACAAGTACGTTTTGGCTACATACAAAAAATATGTTAACATTGTATTTTAGTCATAGCTTACTATATTAAGTACTCCATGATTTTAGTTAGTTTCCCTGTGCTGTGGTGTGCAGCCTTGACCAGGACTTGTCCTCCTGCTCATCGATTCAACAAACCTGAAGCTGATCAATAGATTAGAACCTCTCACATCGATCGATCGATTGATCAATACAATGTACATTGAAGGACTTTCCAACAACTGTTTAACAGGTTCACCTCCTGTGGCTTTTTACATTTTGATATTGGCACTGATGTATGCTGTGTGTGTGTATGTACATATAATGTATTTGTTTTGTTTGTGAAAGCCTAACCTCGGGGAGATACATGTACTGATAGAACCATGGAATGGTGTATGTATAACATTACTTTTCTGTCTAGAAAGTTTTTTGTCAGGTTGTCCGGGGCATCAGATAGCTAACTTAGTACTCTTGACTGGCGAGCAAGGGGTTGAAGGTTTGAGTCTTAGTCGGTACGCGGCCACCACAAACCCAATCTCTTGTTGTGTCATTTCTATCATGATTAGTTGGGATACCCGAAGAGGGGGCATAAACTTAATGTCACGGAGGTGAACCTTAACGCCTAGACTAGCATTAGCTATTCGGAGAACTATTCTGGGCAGCGTTAAACTAATCATAGGGGTTTTCCTGGTCTCTCTCTCCCTCTCTCTCTCTCTCTCTCTCTCTCTCTCTCTTAATCTCTATCTCTATCTTATACCTCTATAATAATCTCTCTATTTATTAAGCTGCCCTTAATTTCACATGGCGACAGGCTAAAAACACACTGGGTTTTGTTGTTGGTCAGTTGACATTCTCTGGCCCCTTGCTCAGCTGGCAGTGTCCAACCAGTGTGGACAGAGGACAGGTGTGTGCCCATCCGGAAAGGCCGCTACAACTTATACTGTAGGACTCAGTTACTAGATTTAGTGGCGTAAGTACAGCGTTGTACAGCAGTAGGCTGGCGACTGGCTGTGAAATATAAGAACATTAAGAAAGCTGGCGACATAGTACAATGTACTTCCAACACCTAGTACATGTACAGTAGTAGGCCGGCGACTAGCCGTGAGATATAAGACTATAAAGAAAGCTGGTGACATTGTGCATTGTACATCCAACACCTAGTTCGTGTACAGTAGTAGTAGCGAGAGTGTATCAGACAGCCGTGAGATAAAGGACTATCAAGAAAGCTGGCGACATAGTAGATTGTACTTCCAACCCTTAGTACATTGTACAGTAGTAGTAGGGAGAGTGTAGCAGACAGCCGTGAGGATTAACGCGCTCTGTCGGGCTAATCCACTCACTGATCGCTGACCAGTCGGACGGACGGACGCCTGTATGGGCAACAAGCCGCGCCGTTACAGTGGTCAAAGTTCAGCCAGGCTTGGCATGCAGGCTGGTCACTTTCATTACACATGTTGTATTAAACTGCAGAGATGGTCAACCTCTTATACGTTATGGTATTGGGGTATCGCTTTCTTCGTCCTGGTCTAGAGAGCAGTCATGGCTTTTTTTTCTACTGGTTCTACTTCCAGTTTCAGACATGGCCCGACCGATGTCTAGATCTAGGTTGTTGTTCTTTAGTTTTTCGTCAAACTTCTCGGCACCCATACCTCCCAACGGTAATTTGGAAATGTAGAAAGACGTGTCCTGCCCAATAATTCAACACAGTGCCTACCATAGATACAATGGTTTTAATAGTCTAGTATTACCGTCACCGAATAGTATAGCTAGATCTTTCTGGAGATACTAGAGTCGTCAAACAGAGAGAGAGAGAGAGCAACGCTGTCTTGAGCCGTATTTTACCCTGCTTAAAATCGTACGTTTATCATAATTACATGAATCTCTTTGCTGTTATCTGAATGCCTCTTTCCCTCTCTCTCTATCATAGTTTTTATACGATTCCCAGCATTATTATCAGTGTGGGAAAGTCGCAGTAACACTTCGCAACTATTCGTCATGTCCCCGTGTTAACTCGCATTCGCATCTCTCTCTCTCTCTCTCACTCTCTCTCTCTCACTCTCTCTCTCACTCTCTCGCACACACAGAGAACACAGAGACCCCCATCTATCTCTTTCACAGACCCGCCACTTCCTCCCAAACTGAGAGGTACATGTGAGACTGTTTTCCCCCCCCCCCCCCCCCCCTTTTTTTTTTCCTTATACAACACACAGACACAGGACTTCCCCCCGAATGTGAGTAACATGTGAGGTCGCTGTTTGCTCACAGCTCGACCTGGTTAGGCCAGAGCCTAGAACAAACTGAGACCAGGCCAGGATGCTGGTACAGGCAGACTCCCCCAGGCCCCGAGGCTTAGAGCCTACCCGTTAGTTCCGTTAGTTCCTGGAGCTGTGTCTGGCAGTGATAGTCCTAGTGTTATACTGTTAGCTCGGGGCTTATATTGTACCACTGTGGTATGTGCTTTGCTCTGGCTTCTTCAGCCTTTCTTCTTCTTCTTCTTCTTCTTCTTCTTCTTCTTCTTCTTCTTCTTCTTCTTCTTCTTCTTCTTCTTCTTCTTCGTCGTCGTCTCCTTCTTCTCCTTCCCTGAGGAGTTATACCAGCGAAGCAGACTTTGTCATGTCAGTTGTTGTTTTTTAGTTTTGTTTCTCCTTCATTACCATCATGCTTCTCCCTGCCCCTTCTAAAAGAGAGAGAGCGACGTGGTGAGTGGATGGAAGAATTGCACTGGAAAATAAGACCAGTAGAGAATGGTGATTGGTGAAGTTTGCGGAGAAAAATGATGCTAGTAAGACGCAGTGGGTGAAGGAGCGCTCCGTCTCTAACTGTAAGGGAATACCCGAACATCTGTCAGGGAAAGAGACTCAGACATAACTGGTGTAGAGTGGCGCATTGTGTTTCTGCCACAGAGGAAAACAGGGAGAGAGAGAGAGTAAATTGAATACTCGGCTGGCAAGAATCTTAACTAATTAGTTTAAGATGACAGAAACGTGTCAAGAATATTTAATTAAGCGTGATGGGAGTGGAAACTGGATCCAGCAAAACCCCAGCTCCTGAAATGAAATGTATGGCTATGGGCTCGAACAACTAACCATTCGAGCTCAAATTGTACATGAAAAGGGCGGAATAAATGTTTTATAAGACTCAATTCTATGAGATTCTTATGCCAGAGGTGCGGTTCCAAGCTGTAGTATGTATAGTAGCTCTATGGATATACCATCTACAAATATCGTGTGTGTGTGTGTGTGTGTGTTTTAACCGCCAGTCAGTGGCAGGGCAAACTTCCCTGGTCTGTGCTCTCTAAACATTCCCTGGACAGGTGTTTTCTGAACTCCAACTTCTCTTCGTTTTGAAATGTTTTTAAAACTTGAAGCAGGCGGCAGCATATATCTCGTCCCCTAAGTCTGTCATATCGCTCTGCAGAAGTTCTGTCTTAGCCGGGGGATGCAGAGAATCCAAATCGATCTCCAATAATCATCGTTTATCGATCTTGACGAGAAGCACCGTGAAAAGTTGGGGCTAAGAAAATACACTCTTTCTAATTTCTTTGCTGTTTTTCTTTGTTACCGTAGTTACATATATTCGTAAAATTTATCTGACCTTTTCTCACATTGCGCGTTAAACTGATCGTTGAGAGAGAGAGGGAGAGAGAGATATTTGCGACTCGACTCACCCATGATCTTGACCAATCTTTCTACTTCTACTGTTATAGTAAGAGAAATAATTGAAGCACTGTATAGTGTATGGCAGCACGCCAATACACTTCATGAGTGCATGTACCTCCCGGACTTTGACTAGTTGAGTTGTGTACCGTGTGTAGCGACAGCCCCGTGTTGCAGCTGCACACTTGCACCAATAGGATTCACGCATACTGCAACATGGAGGACGATACATGTGTCATAGAGGCGGGCCTCTTTGTCCAGTACTCCGTGAAAATTAGTCCCTCCATCGTCTTGACCACAGGTCAATCGGGGGTCACAAGTCGGGTCGATGACGCATGCAGTGGTCAGTTTTGTCGTGTGTCTGGGTCTAGATCTTGTACATTTAGGCGTATCTAGTGTTTTGGTCGCTTTACCTTATTGATTTATTCATCAATATCAGGGAGAGAGAGAGATAGGGGAGTAGGAAAACATGATACAGAGGGATAGAAGGGAGGGAGGCCGGACAGAGAGATAGATAGAGAGAGAGTGATGGGGAGAGAGAGGGGAATGTCTTCCTGGTCCATTGGCTGTTGACTGTCTTGGTCGTTTCCAGTCTCAAGCTTTGCGAACTTCAAAACTTGAGGATAGATTGCGGCTTTGTGGTTCTATTAGTACCGTGTGTAGCGACAGCCCCGTGTTGCAGCTGCACACTTGCACCAATAGGATTCACGCATACTACAGTACATGGAGGGCGATACATGGTGTCATAAAGGCGGGCCTCTTTGTCCAGTCCTCCGTGAAAAATAATTACCCCCTCCATCGTCTTGACCACAGGTCAATCGGGGGTCACAAGTCGGGTCGATGACGCATGCAGTGGTCAGTTTTGTCGTGTGTCTGGGTCTAGGTCTTTTACATTTAGGCATATCTAGTGTTTTGGTCGCTTTACCTTATTGATTTATTCATCAAAATCAGGGAGAGAGAGAGATAGGGGAGTAGGAAAACATGATACAGAGGGATAGGTATATAGACTATATTGTGGACTGACCCCAAGACCAACGTCGGACAAACAAAACACGATACGGGGCGGGGAGATCCAGGCTCCTATCTCAGCCGTTCATACCAGACTGACACTGTTCGAACCGCAGACCTCCCAGTCTCGAGACCAACGCTCTACAACTGCAAGAAAGAAATAGTGTATAGTGGTAGGGAGTAAAGTATAGAGAGAAGAAAAAAAAGGGGGGAGGGGGAAATAGGGCAGTACCTGTACCGTGAAGAAATGAGGGGCTCGGTAAGAGGCAGAGAGAGAGAGAGAGGTGTATGAAGTTTAAGAGGGTAAAGAAAATATAGAATTCATACTCGGGAAACAGTCATGACGTTTGACAGAATAGAGTCGCAGCACCAGAGACACGAGAGACTGTATGGTATTGGTAAGTCTCAGCCAGCACTTGGTTGTTTGGATCTTTTATCTCAAGGGTCGGGATCAGGGAGGGATGTGGGTGGGTGGGTAGGGATAAACAATCCACTCACTGGTGGTTCTGCGACGGCTCTTACTACAGTATGTTCTAGGAACTACTACAGGTCTTCCATCCAGCCTTGTGGCAGAAAAAGCGTATTTCAACGTATTGTTTTGGTCACAGTGTTCACTTGCTATGGTCGAAAGGCACTTTGGCAGCTCTCCTTACTACAAGGCATACGCATAGTCATAGTTCATAGTCCTAGACTCCTAGCACAGGAGCTTAACCGCAAGCTTTCCCACGGCCATGATAGCTCTCACTCTCTCTCTCTCTCTCTCTCTCTCTCTCTCTCTCTCTCTCTCTATATTTCTTTGCATCTCTCTTTGCACTCAACTCTTAGTCTATTATCACCCCATTTGCCTGTCAACACTGACATTGTCTTTGGCCAGGTCCTGTTTCACCCCCCTCCCCCCAACCCTTTCCTCCACCTTCACATTTAGATCTGAGTTCCATGCGAGGACAACAGCAGCACAGTGTTACAGTGTTATTGTGTCCCCACCCCATGACGTACCGCCCAGGCTTTGCTTTGTTTTAGGCCAGCCCGTTAGTCCAGTGTAGTGCGAGATAAGATCTCTTCAATCCTGTGGTTTAAATAACGGACTATGGAGGACAAAACACAGCGTGGATCAGGGCTCCTTGCCAACTCACTCTCTCTCTCTCTCTCTCTCTCTCTCTCTCTCTCTCTCTCTCTCTTTCTCCCTCTCACTCCACTCAACTCTTAGTCTATTATCACCCCATTTGCCTGTCAACACTGACATTGTCTTTGGCCAGGTCCGGTTTCACATCCTCCCCTTCACATTAAGATCTGGGTTCCATGCGAGGACACCAGCAGCACAGTGTTATTGTGTCCCCACCCCCATGGCGTTCCGCCCAGGCTAAGGCTTTGCTTTGTTTTAGGCCAGCCAGTTAGCCCGTTAGTCCAGTGTAGTGCTAGATAAGATCTCTTCAATCCTGTGGTTTAAATAACGGACTGTTGGAGGACAAAATACAGCGGGGATCAGGGCTCCTTGCCAGAAACAGAGACAACTTGAGACGGTGCAATGTGGAGATCATATAAGAAAGAGAACGGGGGGGAGAGAGAGAGAGAGAGAGAGAGAGAGAGAGAGAGAGAGAGAGAGAGAGAGACAGGGGAGGTTTTGGCGTTTTGTTCGTTTTCTTGTTGTTGTTTTAATCCAACATACCCAGTACACGTAGCTGTTGATCGACCTCTTGAACCAATATGAAAGGACTACTTTATCTTACCTTAATGTCATCCTTGTAGTCAATAATACATGTAGCTCTGTGTGTGTGTTTGTACTGGAGACAATCCCTCTCGCATCAGTGATACTTCCCATATACTGCTTCAATGTACTTGCTAATGTAACACTGTGTGTGTGTGGAGCAATCAGCGATACTCTCCATATACTGCTACTTGCTAATGAGAACCTGTTCGAGTTTTCTCTCATTACTTAGCCATCAAGTCACTTTATATAATCATCTGCCATTAATTTTAGATGGCGGTTGAGCAGACCGTAACGATTTCTATGTACCAGATTTTTTTAGAGGTCTTGCGATGGAGGTGACCATAGTCAATTAATGACGATGGGTGAGGGAATCTGCACCACTGTCCAATCATAGAACTACCTCACACTTACGGAGCCAATCAGCGGTCAGAAAGAAAATGAGCCATGCTTATTTGACGTTATTAATATGTGATCCGTGATAGTCTTGTGGATCTCAGAGCCTGTGATTCGCGCCCAGTGCGACTGTAGTGGAAAATCTTAGCCCGCCAAAAGCTGATGTGGTTGTCCGCTCTCCTGTAGAGAGAAAAAAGACCAAAACAACTGCAGCTTTGAAGAACTTGGGAGACGGAGTCAGTGCGCAGAACAATGACCTTTTGTTGGTCAGGACAGCAGCAGCAGCTACACAGACTGGGCCTGTTGTGTCGTGGTCTAGGCCAGAATTGTTATTGAAGGACATGTCTAGGCATTCTCTCTCTGCCTCTCTCCTTCTCCTCCTCTCCCCCATTGTCTAAGCATTCTGTAGGCTTAGGTCTTGGCGCTCTCTCTCTCTCTCTCTCTCTCTCTCTCTCTCTCTCTCTCTCTCTCTGTCTCTCTCCCTCTCCCCCATTGTCGGCCTGGCTGCCCGCTTTGTGTATGGCGGGAGGGGGACTGGACTGTCTGTGGACCAACACTACGTCTGTGTGTGTGTGCCTTCCAGTGGGGACACCAGGCGTCTCCACTGTCACACAGTCCGGCTAGTGTGTTACTTGGACACAATGCGGAGAGAGACAGGCTGTCTAAAACAATATCCTCGGGAGGGAGAGGGAGAGAGAGGGGGATGTCTTCCTGGTCCATTGGCTGTTGACTGTCTTGGTCGTCTCCAGTCTCAAGCTTTGCGGACTTCAAAACTTGAGGATAGATTGCGGCTTTGTGGTCTCTGGTCTTGATCATATATCTCTCTCTCTCTCTCTTTCTATCTAACTCTCTCTGTTTTTCTCTATCTCTCTCTATATCTCCCTCCCTCTCTCTCTCTCTCTCTCTCTCTCTCTCTCTCTCTCTCTCCCTCTCTCTCTCCGTTGAATATCCTGTCCGTCCCGATTCAAGGCTAAGGGCATCCAATACACGTCATTGTTTCCTCTGCGTGAAGATTTGAGACTGAGAGGGAAAGAGAGTGTCCCCTCTGTGTGTGAGATTGTAACACTGGAGTCCGCTATATCACCAGAATATTCTCTAACCGCACAAGACAGGTGTGTGACTGACCGTACTTATACTAGGTCACCGAGAGAAACTTCTCTCTCTCTCTCTCTCTCTCTCTCTCTCTCTGTGTGTGTGTGTGTGAAGGCCAGGGTGTGTGGTCTCTGCTCTTGATCATCTCTCTCTCTCTCTCTCTCTCTCTCTCTCTCTCTCTCTGTTTGAAGGCCAGAAGTTCTGGCTGTACATCTTCTCAATACACGTGGACTTGCAAAGCTGTAGCAGCCAACGCTGGGGATCCCGCCTTGAAAGTCTGACAATTGTTTAAAGTCTTGCTAAACACAGACAGGGCGGGCATGTATACAAGTACATGTACATATACTCCATTTTATTCTATTTTATCGCACATACACACACAACTTTTCCCACTATTTTATACTTCTGATTTCTCGGTGAAACCATGGCGTAAGTTTTTCTGACGTATCTAGTACAAAATATCCTTCTTTTCGATTGGTATGCTACAGCACCAGTATGACGGTGTGCATGTCCCGTGTTGAACGTGTTGCATTCCGCAGTGAAGAGCACATCGCTATGCAGATCTACCTGGTCCAGTATTTGAATTAGTCTGCTAGTTACAGTGAATGACATGGCAAACAATTGACATTGGTCAGATCGCATTGTTTCTTGCCTGGTGACTGGACTTTCCCTCTCTGCCCAACGGGGTTTGTGCGATTTATCTATTACGTGTACAGTGTGCATCTATATACCTCATCTCTCTCTTTCACTCTCTGGATGTCACTCTACCTCTATATATCGGTCTGTCTATCAAGCTTATCTATCTATCTTTGGCTCGCCCTTTCTTCCTGTCTATATTTCACCCTCTCTATCTGCCTCTCTTTATCTGTGCCTTTCACACTCTCTGTTTACTCTCACTGGTCCTCTCTCAGTTTAATGTTACCGGCTGGGACATGGGTATCCGTTGTCTGTTCCGTGTGTTGCAGCACATACATTTGTCAGACGTCAGTCTTGGGGCCCGTCCACAATATGGTCTTCATATAGTTCTGACACTGGACGTTAAACGTACTCAACTACTAAATGTAGTACTACTCTGATCCTCTCTTCCTAACATTCACCCCACCCCCTGTCTCCCAAGGCTTAGGACAGCTCAGTAGGTAGAGTGTCGGGTCTGGCTAAACAAGCATTAGGTTCAACGCTCTATTCACCGCAAATTTCCCCTCTACCTTTTCCATTATTTTATACTTCTAACTAGTCGTTCAAACCATGGCGCAAGTTTGTTTCTGACGAAACTAGTACAAAATAGGCTTCTTTAATGGTATGCAACAGTACCAGTGTCACAGTGGGCATGTCCCGTGTTGAATTCCCCAGTGCAGAGCCCATCGCTATGTTTACTATGTACCTGGCCTTCGGTCCAGTATTTGAATTAGTCTGCTAGTTACAGTGAATGACATGAATGGCATCAATTGACATTGGTCAGATCGCATTGTTTCTTGCCTGGTGACCAAACTTTCCCTGTCTGACCAACGGGGTTTTCCGGATTTATCTCTTACGTGTACAGTGTGCATCTATATACCTCGGTCGGCGCTGTCATTGTTTTGAGTCATACTTGACGATTTTGAATTACTTCTTTCAAAGTACAGTGTTTTCTCTTTAGTGTGTGTGTGGGTGGTTAGCTGGTGGCGGGGGGTCTAAGCTTAGTCGTTGTTTTGCCTATTTTCAGAGCCAAAAGATAATAATTATACATTGTATAACTCCGATTAACATCCCAAGGGAGCCTATAGTATCCGGGTGTGGGAGCATCAGCTGGGATTTAAACCTGAGACCGCCTGCTCGTCAGTTCAGAACACTTACCAACTGAGCTACCAGTGTTTCTGTGTTAAAATATATACTGATTGCATTGTAAGAGCTGTGCCACTTACGTTGAGTAATACTGGGTAATGGCAGACAATGGTAAACAATGCCACCAGCTCTCTGTATCTTTGACTCTTTGTCTCTATACCACAGTGTCAGACGCTCCTGAAGATAATACGTGTATTATGTTCTTCTCTATCTCTCTCTAGATCTGTAGGTCTGTGTCACAGGCAACCTTCTGTAGCCATCCCATTAACTTCACACTAGGTACGCCCAGAGATCATCTCTCTCTCTCTCTCTCTCTCTCTCTCTCTCTCTCTCTCTCTCTCGTAAATCATCCGCAATTTTGCCTTCTCGTTGACGATGGACGTTTAAAAAAAGAATCCATAAAACCAAACCGACTCCATCTCGAAAGTGAGATCAAGAAAACGACCATTCCCACCCCCCTATAATAATGGTCCGCCCTTAGTCTGTCTGGATGGCTGGTTGTGCTTGTACCATCAGTCTCTAATGTGCCTCCCCTGGGGTGAAGGGGTACGGCAGCACGTACAATTATGAAATGTTAGTTTTGGAACCCATCCGCGATATAACCTACGCGTACGTAGAGAGTCTCCAGTCTTATCATACTAGACTAAACCGGTATTATAATGAAAATACAGTACTAGAAATTTGCCCACCCTCAGTTTGTCCGGTGGCGTGTCTGTCTGTCTGACTTGGTGGCTGGGTGGCGTGTCTGTCTGGCTTGCTGGCTGTACTGGTACCATCTGATAACTGAGTGATGGGTCCCCCCTGGGGTGTCACCGTGTGAGGGGAGATCTGTCCATAGCGTGTCGGGGGATTTGTCCCGGGGTGTTGGGGAGGATGTTCCATGTGTCATGCACACTGACTGAGGGTTCTACAGGTAACGCAGTACCTGTACAATGTACAATGTACCTGTGTAGGCCGACAGTCCACAGGCAGTGTCGCTCTCTGTATGGTAGATATCCTCGGTAATAGCCCACCCATGGCGTGACGTATGGCTCTACGTCCTCTCGTCTGGTGAAAATGTCCCCGGCCCCGCTCACCACACGGGGAGCTGGCGCAATGTTAGCTCAGCATTCAGGTACATCGTATCAGCATCTGCTTCCAGGTGAGAGAGATGCAGACAGCGATCAAAGGGATGGGAGGAAACACAGTGAAATAGAAAGTAAGACAGAACGAAATGTATATGTAGAGAGGATCTGAAACAAACACGTCATTGTGAAGGCAGTAGACGACAATGGGATGAAGTTGTTTTGCGAAGAGTAGCGAAATGCTGCACACACAAAAAAAAATCGATTAATCATCATTATGTCTCGGAAAATAAGGGTTGTCTCAGTCAACAAAAATTCCACCCCAACCAGCTTTTACCGACCTAGGGCGGCCTGCATGTGTGTGGTCTCTCTTTCTCTCTCTCTCTCTCTCTCTCTCTCTCTCT
>RQTK01000410.1:52191-90645 GCA_003991915.1 Elysia chlorotica
TTTACCCTGACTCCCACATGTTACTCAATGTTTTTTAACCCCACAGCAAAACAATTATTTCATTCATGCACTTTGTTTATAGTTTTGCCATTTAAGATTATATTATGCTTTTAACATGCTTTCTTTTCTTTTCTCTGTTTTCATATACATGTAGTTACAAGTATAAAAAAGTGTATTACTCTGTTAGTGCGTAATTAGTATTCGCTCCACAATGAACATAATGCCACCTTAGTTGTGTTTAGACCTATCTTATTTCTAAAATACAAATGATTTAGAGAATTTTAGGAATAAGATGGGACATTCTACAACTGAGGTGGCGACCTACTTAAATTTTAAACCTGTGTTTTTGTCATGATCAACTCTGCAGGCTCAAATGTCACATGCACACACGCACACACACAGACACACACACACAAATCAGTTGATATCACCAAGAAATCGGTGTACTATAAGTAGGAGTTGGAGTGGAAGCAAATATAATTAATTCTGTTGCTTGTAGGTGTAGCACATTCCTGAAGCAACACTTGACAACCGCCAAGTTCCATAGCCTCATAGCACAAACTGATTGATATAGTTTTCTAATTTGTTAGAGATGGAGGTTTGCAAGTATTTGTTGTTTAAAGAAAAGTCTCGGTTTCAGTTATAAACGAAAGCTTAAAGCTAGACTGATTTGTGTGTGTGTGTGTGTGTCATTGAGCTGCAGACTACATGTTTTACTGTTACCATCACTTCTACATGACTTTGTTTGTCTGTCTGTCTCTCTGTCTCTCTCTCTCTCTCTCTCTCTCTCTCTCTCTCTCTCTCTCTCTCTCTCTCTCTCTCTCTCCTTCTTCTTCTTCTTCTTCTTCTTCTTCTTCTTCTTCTTCCTGCAGCATTTTCCTCTCTTTCTAATGATAAGACTTTTTGCCCTATGAGTGTGATTTTCCAGTTCCAATTAGGATGGTTTTGTTATGTTGAAGTTTTTTTTTTCCAACAAACACCTTTGTGTATACCATGCTATAATTATACTTCATCTTTCTGTATTCATCACTAATGAGAATAAATATATTTATCATAATATAAAACCTAAACTCTTTTCCCCCTGTTTTCTTCTCAAACAGATAACAGAATGGAGAGCTATCCTCATAGAGGTAAGTCTAAACCTTTTTTCTTCAGAATCCAAACTATAATTATTCAAAGATTACCCAGCTAAAAACATTTATTAATACATACATATATATCCGGTTTTTTAGGCAGCTTATAGAAAGAGAGGCATTTTACCATTAACCCATTTTTTTAAGTTCAGTTCTATTGTGAACAACTGCCTTTCATCTCGGGGTAGTTTCAGCTTAGACATGGGTTTTGATTTTGTGCAGATGTCTAGGTTTCCTCCTATAGTCATAGCAGTAGAGCATTTTAAGTTTGAGACACACACCTGACAACTACAGTACAGATTGTGTTACTATTTTTGTTTCTATTGTTTTAGTATTGTCACGTCAGGGAGTATTCAATATTTGAGACGCACCTTGCTAGGACAATGTTTGTACTAATGGTATTTTCCCCCATGGTCATGTTAGAGAGAGTAGAACATTTGAGCCACCCCTGACCATGACAACACAAGTCGTATTGTCCCCTGTAACCAGTTCAGAAGAGAATTCAAAGTTTGAGACCCACCTGGCTACAACAATACAATTTATATTTCTGCCTTTCTGTATTGAGTCCAGATGTCAGATGTCTAGGTTTTCCCTGTAGTCATGTCAGTGAGAATTCAGAGCTGGACATACAAACACATACCTGACTATGTGTAATAAACTTCTCCCTCTTCCCTCATTGGTCCAGATGTCAGATGTAAAGGTTTCCCCTGTATTCATTTCAGTGAGAATTCAAAACACACACATAATTATATACAAAACTGTGTCTAACAACCATCTCTCTCCCCCCTCCCCTCCCTCACTGGTCCAGACGCCCAGAGCCCCAACAAAGACAAGTACATCGACCTGCACGACCGCGGAGGTGGCGGAGACATGTTGGACTACGCAGGCGGGGACCCCAACAGCCAGCCGGGGGCGGGGGGCGGAGGCAAGCCCAAAAAGGTCATTTACGAAGTGGTTGTTTGACCGGTGACCTACCGTGACCCACCTTGACCCATGACCCCCACTACCCAAACTAGCCTGTGCTGGGACACCCAGTATTATATATATGTACCTACCTTACAGATATGGACAGAGAAGAGAATCTATTTTTAGCATGTTGGTGTATGTCTGTGTGTGTGTATAACACTCAGAGAGTGAAGAATCTATTTTGAGTATATGTGAGATCGAGAGTGAGTGTGTGTGTGTGTGTGTATCATAGTGTATAAAAACACTTATAAATATACTTAATAACAGGCTTATGCATTGAAGTTTTATGTGTGTATATGTATGCACAGTATTTTGACCATCTTTAAAAAAAACACTGCATTGGTAGTTGGAGGTTTAAACTTTTGACGCAGCAAACAGAAAGATCTTTCCCGTAATCCAGTGTTGTACATTTGTAGCTTTCATTGTTAACCTTTTTGTTTTCATGACACTATGAATATGATGTTTGTGAGATGCATTATGTATAACTTTCCTGTACTGTACGAAGCAAAACCATTGTTGTTGCTCTGACTGCCTTAAAACTGACAACTATTGAACAAGGAATTACATGATCTTATAACTATGTGTTAATTATACCCACAACATTGATTGAAAATTGTATAGTTTTAAATATATTTAGTGTCTTCACGCTCTGTACTTGTAGTTTTCTACTGAGCCCATCATTTGTTCACCTTAGTTGACTTGTCACTGCGTCGTCACTACGCCTACTACATATAAAGCAACCATGGGGAACCAGGCACAAGTCGCACAATACCAGTTTTGATATAGAGTCGTCTAAAACATAGGAAAAAAACTAAATGTTTTCCTTTTTCACTTTCTTTAATTAAAAAGAACAATTTGATGTTTTAGAAATAGTAGACTTCCCAACTCCACACATGTCAAATTTTTGCTGAAAAAAGTTCAAATTGAATTGAAACTTCCTAACCTGTGTCAGATTGAGCCTGGTTGCCCCTTGCATTGTCACATTGTTATCCCTGATGCAACTTTACGGAAGGTCCCTTAGAGTTGTTTTTAATCTCCGAGCAGCTGGTGTTTCAATAGCCATTCTCTCTGCCTTAGCAAGTTGTTTTATACATGTATATCAAACAAAGTTTAAACTTCTACAAAGGATTCAAATTCCCCACCCCAGTGTTAATTTTTAAATGGATTCAATTTTTATTCATACAGCACTACAAAGTTATCTCCTCATCTCTGTTGTTAACCAGATTTGTTGTTAAAATAATTCTCATAACGCGTCAGTTGATATTCTAACAGCCAAGTCTAACCTGCAGCAATATTAATATTATTACTCACTGCCTTAGTGCATTACCAGAGCAAATTGACCCATCATTACTCGTTCAATGAAAACCTCTGAGGTAGTCTCACTTCAAGTACCTAGGTCAAGGTTTGTTAGATACTATAAAAAAAAAAAAAAACCCAGAAATACACCTATTTTCATAAACATGAACATTTCATTTAAAAAAATGTTCAAAATAAGTATTTTTTATATCTTATTAAATTTCATAGGCAGAGGCATAATATTTCATTGTTGATATAGGCAGATTTAATGTTAAGAGAAAACGAATTTAGATCATCTGATCCTGACTATTTGTACCAATCTATTTTGTAGGTTTTGAGTTTGAAACTTATTTCCACCTTGAGCCATCTGTTCATCACTAGCACTGTGGTCTCTCAAACTGTCTAGAGTTGTGAACAAAACCATCTTGTATAAAGTTTGTCTTGTATCATATTTTCTTTAACCATGTGCTTTGTGCAAGGAAAGCTCACTCTTAATATTGCTCATTGAATTTCGCTGAGTTTCCCCCCACCCCTCAAAAACCCATTGGGCTATAAAGCTCTATAAAGTATAAAATGTTCACCACCTACGCACACAACCCTGACAGTGTTTGGGTAGAACAACGTTATTTCCTGTGCTTTGTGTTGTGCCTCATCTCCATCTCTATGCTTTTGTTTTACAGGATACGCCGCAGCTTTTTTTACACAAAGTGTTGTGACATTTTTTGTCTTACTTTTTCCATGCGTTGTGGACTTGTGTTTTTTATCATTATATTTTGAAGTGCTTGAGTTGAAGGTTTAAACAAGAAAAGGTTTTTTATCTCAATTGATCTACTACATGTTTTTTAAGATGTTTGGAAACACTTTTTTTTTATTATTATTATTCAAATGAAGGTTGTGTCAAACTTTTGCTTCTTTTTTACTTTCTGATATCATTTTAAAAACTGTTAAAATTCAAAGTTGATTGGTTTTCTTTGTAAAGCGTAGGCCTCATGGTTACTTGTCTGCTGTGTGTGTGAAACACACTCTGTGAGAATCAGTAGACAAAGTCTGTGTTGTAGAATGACGCAGCTATTAGCTTCACTCTGATCCACCTGTCCTTGTTACACAACACTACCACAAGATCACGGTCCGATACTGCTGCTCTAAGCCTAAGCTCCCACTTTGATGCAATCTAGTTTTTTATACTAATACTGTACCAATTGTTTTACATACATGATGTAGATTTGAACCTTCTGACATGCGACTGTAGATTGTACATACTATGTCTCGACCACCATGACCCTGTTACCCTGACCAATCATTTCCCATGACAAATAACGCACGGCGTCCGAAGGAAGTTGAGCACATCTTTTTTTCTCTATTTAAAAAAAAGATTTAGATCTAGTTATGAATTAAAAATAAATGTACATGGCAGTGGAAGAGGAAGAAAAAAAAAATATATATATATATATATATACACACAAGTCCTACTTTATTCATCGTTGCTCAGTGGTAGCTATACATTCAGGAGCAGCAGGTATTTAATGATGCTGTGTGAGTCTAGGTTTACTATAGTACATGTACTAAATACAGGGTAAACGCTGTACATATATGGACCTAGCGTTGACTCCGACTGAGAGTTTTAAGTATATCATGATTGTGTGAGACTGAGGCATGGGTCGGTGAAAATAAAACTTTGGGTGAAGTGTATGGTTATACATGAATATACACATAGTAACATGCAGGCAAAATGAAATTTGTACAGTTTTTTAATGTAACACCCCCACAGTTTTTAAAGATCTTGAATATATTAACCAAAGGAAATGCAAAACCCTTTTTTTTTTTTTTTTGGCAATTATCGAAAAGTTGATCGCCTCTTTTGGATTTTTTGTTTTAATATTTTTAAGATTTAATAATAATGGTTTTTATAGAATTAGAGGTTTGCAATAAGACTGAGTGAGGGTGACTGTGTGACTGGTGTTTTCGTTGGCCCAACGCGTTCGGTTGGGGGGGGGGGGGGTTCTTGGGGCATTTCATGGTTGTATAATTATAAATCACTCATATTGTATTGACAAGAAGCTCCTCTGACATATACATCACATGTATCAAAATGCCTTTCTCTGATAACATGAATATGAGCTATGTATACACATAGCTGGTATATATGTTGATATGTATATGTATATCCCTGTAAATACTGAATTATGCAAATTTATACATCTTTTTATAATTATGCTCCATGGTGCAAACAACATAATGTTGTTTATTACTTTGTGCTTGGTTTGTGTGTGTCTGTGTACTGGTACTTTGCTGTTTGTGCTCATGTTTAGAATAAGAGAGGAGGCTTTTGATTGGAACTGGTGGTTGATCAAAACATAGATCAGAAACTTAACCCTAGGAGGGCTTTTGGTTAGAAATGGTGGTTGATCAGAAATTTAACCCTTGGAGAGCTGAGCTCCGCAGCTCAATACTGCCCTATATCTTGGTCTCCCGAGCTAAAAATAGAAAAATAACATAGGATGATAGTTACCAAATGAAATGTAATAACAAGAAACTTGAATTATATATAGACCTGGCTAATTGCTGGCGTTAGACATTAATAGACTAACTTTTACCCATAGGTAGCATTGATTTTGAATTTTGATGCAATGTTGTGATTTTTTACTCGTCTTCCTCTTGTGTGTACGGAGAATAGAGAGAGATATACTTATATTGTAAATAGATGAGATGTTTTATTGTGTGTGTGTGTGTGTGTTTCAGTGACACTGATGAATGCACATTGGTTCTAAATAGTGAGTGTAGGATTGGGTGTCTGTGTCTGTAGAGGGTTGTGTGTGGATCTCAATCATCGAATAATAGACAGGTAAATAGGGTACTCAATAGGTGAGAGAGGAAGGGAGGGAAACAGAGAGAGAGAGAGACTGATGGATAGACAGACAGAGAGAAAGAGAGAGAATGAGTTTGAGAGGAGAGAGAGATAGGAGGGGGTTGAAAATTGAGTCCTAGAGTATGTACATTTATAATTCAGTATCAATAAACCAAGAGCTATAATTATGTAATAAATATACATACATTGTATTTTTATTCTGACTATACACGCATATACTTTGTTGTAAGAAGTTTTAACTTGACAAGAAGCGTCTACGCTGTAAAGACTCTCTCTCTCTCTCTGCGAGTGTTGACAGTAACTGGACATGTGTACAACATGAATCTGAAACCTAGACCTTTGATTGATGAGCAGTTTGTTATGAATGTGTAAATACGCGTACTACCAGTATGGAAGTTGAAACTGTAAGGACTGGCTTTGACTGCGAACTGGAACACTGGAAGCCTAGTTTTCATGAACATGTATGTAGTATGTACTATGTAGTCTCATAATGTCTTGCTTCCTCCAGCTAGACCAAAGCTAGGTGATTGACAAACATACACAGTTTGTTATATCATCATTACTATCATCATCATCTTCATTATCATGACTATCATCATCATCATCATTATTAGTACTAAAATAGCATATTAAATTTCTATTTTTCTCATCTCTTTTCATGTCATTATTATTATTATCATCATTTTCATCTATCATTCATCGCCTTTATCAAAATCATCATCATCGTCATCATCAGCATTATCATTATTTTGGCAACCATAGAATTTTCACTCTGCTTTTGTTTGTTTTGTTTTGTTTTTTTTGTCATGGCTTATACAACTATTACATTGTTTTTCTATCACCATTTCACATGTTAAAATCAGCCTAATACAGAAATATTTCAACTTAAAATGATGCAAAAATAAAATCAAAATAAACCTGCCCAGCCTTATGTATTTCTTAATCTGAATATAACAACATATTGACTAACCCCAGTCTACTAACCCAAATATTGACAAAACTTTAAAAAAGAATCCCGGTCACATTAAACTGACACTGGCCCATGGAGTAGGGAGCAAAACCGTCAGGGCTCGACCCATGGACCTCCTAGCCTGCTTCGGAAGCCCATGTTCTACCCCAGGGCCACCGCGCCACCCTGATTGGCTTGATCTAAAACCTCATCAATAAGATAGTTTTATACCAGGGAAATAAATGTTTGTACATGTACTGTTATTGCGTGTGTGTGTTTCTTATAAATGGATTACGACTTGGAGAACCAGCGTGTCATAGTCTCGTAACGATCGGCTGAGACAGGAGTCATAAAATTGTCAGACGTCATTTTTGGGACTCGTCCACAATATAGCCTATATCATGAGTTGGTTTACATTGGACGTCAAACCAATTCAACATCTCTTAACGAACTGTAGAGAGCTGTTTCGATAGTATTACATATTTAAATTTGTCAGGCGACGAGGCGCGTCTTGGGACCCATCCACAATATAGCCATTTCTGCTGACGTTGGGCGTTCAGAAAAGAACCAATCAACCAACATTGTTCGGATGGTGTAAATCTTTTAAATTATGATGCATAATTATATATACATAATTATGTTATACTCGATCTCGAGTTATTTCTCTCAGAGTGTGGCAATACTAACATGTACACAGTGCTATTCATGAATTAGCTCCACGTAACACGGTAAGCGGTGAGTCAACTGTGCTATTTCGATCTAGAGAAAGATGAAGTTTGCAAATATGTCCATATTATTGGTTCACAAGATATGAATTTTGGAAAAACCCGAAAAGTGGTGCGATTTCGTGAGCATTTTTGGCGAAAATAATACAGTGAGTCCGTTAAGTAGATCTGAGCGGGAGTTGTTTAGGTTTTCGTGCCGTGTTCTAACCCTTTTTTGAACATCCAGTATTAAAAGAAATATAAACATAATTACTTTTTAAATTGTTTTACTCGTTTATAACAAAATATCTATACAAAAATACTCTACAGGGTCACATGTTTTGTTATAAAAACTAACTTTTTTCATGAATGCCAAGATCTATTATTACAATCGTATACCATTACCAGCAGTTAGAACAGGAAATCGAACAGATAATACATGTATTACAATAAAGAAAAGACCAGCACATAGAAATAATACAGCTTTTGTAGAAGAAATAAGAGTTTGAGATGGAAGACTCACGCAGGCCTTACTTGTGTTTACATGTTCATGTACTTTAATGATAATAAAACTGGTTCGTTGGCTTATTGCAGCATATTTTTATGACCAAGCTGTCGAACCTTGATTTTCAGAGACTAAAGAATGTGTAAGTCTATATTCGTGCACAGAGATTGGTTTTGCTTCGTGATTGGCGCTTTAGACACCCGTTGAAGAATCAATTCAACCAGAGTTTTTACAATCTCTAAAGACCAAAGATCAACACAGCCATGAACCCATGATCTTGAAGCTGTTTGTGACGTCACCAGCCAAGGACATAGACGGCGACCTTTCCAGGAGCCACCTAGCATGCAGATTGATCATTCCTTTCAACACTACACCGTGAATAATATGGCCACGTTTGTTTCGTGTGTTTTTTTTCTCCTATGTATTTAGAGGAATGTTTACTTTTACTTTTTATTTTTTTTTATTTTTTAGTTTTCGCTGTTGCTTTAAAAGCGTTTTTCCCTACTTTTTCGTTTTGTGTTTGTTTTTGGCTTTTTTGTTTTGTTTTGGGTTGTTTGGCTTTTGTGGGGTTGTTTTGTTGAGGTTTTTTTTTAATAGACCATTATGTGCCTGTGATTTTCGCACTTCATAATAGACCAGTATAATTATCGCATGTGAAACAAAGCAAGCAGGTAATTGTAAATACAGCTTTCGTTTTTGGTTGGGTTTTAGCGGGGTTTTTTGTTTGTTGTTTTTGTTCGTTTTTTTTTTTTAATCATGTATAACGTATGTTGTAAAACGGTTAGGGGGGACTATTCCTTGTTACCGTGACGCTAACTGTTGTTTTCCCTCTATTCCGTGTAGATGCTAAAATGGCGCTGGCGCTGGCGGCAGGAGAAGGCCTACTGCCCGCCCGTCCCGCAGTTCTCCCACAATCCCCCGGGACACACGTGCGGCCTGCCCTGCTGTAACCATGACGACCAGGACCCGCAACTCCTGGCGAACTCCGCCTCCGCCCAGCGCGGCTGCGTCACCGTGCCCATTATCTCCCCTGCCGAACTCTCCGAGAGCAACTTCTACATGCGCCGCAGGCGGGGCGTGGACGGTGCGAAGCGGTGCGTGGACGAGGCCGCTATCGGGAGGGTTTTTTACGCCCAGCAACGTGAAGAAAAAGTTCCTGCGGCGGCGGAGGAATAGCGACGGTGATGCGGTTAACGACAGCAGCGACGATGGATGGGTCACAGCCTCTGGTGACGAGGATTTAGACGACGATGACCAGGAAGAAGTTGAAGACAGCGCGACGCTAGTCAGGAATCCCGCGAAAGGGAGACACGGCGGAGAAGAAGCAGACGCGGGAAAACCGCGGGCTCTCCGCTTCACGCGAGACTCGAGTGTCCTGGCGCCCGAGCCGTGTCCGGAAATGGCCGGAGTTCCCCGAGCGGAGATTTGGCGGGAAACGCCCACGCTGCTACGTCACCGGCAGGGCGGCCGCTTGGAGCCGTGGGAGGCGGTCAGATGTCGCAGGATAGCGCTGCCGAACACGCCCCACACGGCGCACAGCATCATGTTCCTGAACCACCAGCCCGGCGAGACGTCGGACTTCACGGACACGCTACAGCGGGGGACCAAGGGGCCCGGGGACTCTGAGCTTCACCTTGAGGCAGGGGGACAGCAGGAGGAGGGGGAGGGGGACAAGAAGCTGGACCGCTTCCCCAGGCAGTTCGGCCAGTGGGACGGCGTGGAGGGCTACAGCTCGGGGACTCTGCCGTCTGCCCGAAACATCGTGGAGGCGTGCAGGCGCCGGGAGACGCGGGGGGAGGGCGAGGAGACGCACGGCCAGAAACAAGCAAGCGCAGAGACAGAGGGTACGGAGAGACTGTTTGAGCCGGGAACTGGAGGAACGACATCCAACGTAAGCTCGACAAACAAGTCTACAGACAGACCAGAGGAGGCAAGTCTAGCAACGGGAGCGGAGAGCAAATCTAACACTGAACTCGATGGCGCCAAAAGTCCCGAGTCTGAGAAAAAGTTTGGTCTGGGAGGGTCGCTGGAGAGTCTCAAGTCTCACACCATGAGGAGAAGGTCCGCTAACTCCAAACTCCCGCCCGTCCCCACACCGGAAGTCAGCGGGAACAGCCCCGTAGGAAGCCCGCCCACGTCGCCGCCGGCAGATGGGCGGAGCTTCACCATAAGCCCCGCCCACATCATACAGGAGGACGTGGAGAGTCTGGCAGAGACGTCATCGCTCTATGACGACCACGTCTATGACGTGCCCAGTGACGTCATAGCAAGAGCAGCCAATGAAAGCACACCGACTCACAGCGACGCGGAGAACGCAAGCTTCGCGGATAGCTCTGTGTCGGAGAACCCAGCGGGAGTTCCCAATAAGCCCAACGCCCCGCAACTAGAGAGAAAAGACAGCCTGGACGAAATACTACCCCTCTCTCCCTCCGACGGCAGCCTTTTCGATACCAACAGCCTTTTCTACAACTTCTACCCCACTCACAGTGCCCGCAACACCGCCACCACCGCCAACGACAACAACAGCAACAATACAAACTCAATCACAGAGACCAACACTGAGAACTACATCTATAACGGGTCCCTGCTCAGCGTCTTGTCGTCAGCCTCAGACACGGCATCCGCCTTGTACTACCACCACAGCAGCAGCAACAGCAACGACCAACAGCCGATGGATCCTCTAGCCCAGGCCAGGCGTCTGCACGAGGACCCAGCGGCCATCTTGAGAACCCGACTCAAGGCCGGAGACGGGAGCGTCTACGGCCGACCCATTATTTTCATGATGGGCGGCAAACCGGTCGTGTTGTCCCAGAGCTGGGCGGCAAACACTGACCAAGACGATCACACAGGACCCGACTCCGTCAGTGCTAGCCTGACCTTCAGGGACGGCCATGACCTTGGCCCAGATGAAGGGTCGCACGCACCTGTAACGGTGGACTTGAACAGCGACATGACCGCTAGCGGTGTATACGGACCCGGGAGCTCTACCTACCCGACAGCTCCCGGCGGCCTGCAGTGCGACTGCGCGGGTTGCTGTCCGGGGGGCGCGGGTTTGATCCCCCTGGACGCCTGCACGAAGCTCAAACTGTGGGACCTGCGCCTCATCTGCCTGAACCGCGAGGAGAACCAGTACTCCACCTACCCGCCCCGCCGCCCCACGCTGGACGACCGCGGGGTTGGACCCACAGACGCCGCGGGGTAGGCGGGCAGTGGCTGCCTGGACCACCAGCACGTCACTCCTGACAGCGGCAAGTGTAAGCGCGTCCTCCGGCACCGCAGTGACGTGAGCACCGACCAGTACGTGACGCGCAAGATCGAGCGTCTGCTGCGCGCGCCGGTGATCACCCGGGCGGGGCTGCCTGACACGCGCGAGTTACGGCCCCTGAAAGATGGCGCGGGGGCCTCAGCACTTAGCGCCTCAGGTAACCATCCAGATTTACCGGATTTTCCCACAGACGGCTTGCGTTCTCTCTACCGCTCGTGTTTAGAGGGTGAGGATGTTGATTCTCTGTCTAGCTCTGTCCTGGGGAAAAACCACACGCCGCTCTCTTCTGTCAGGGAGGAAGTCTTTGTCGGGTCCGCTTTAACCCCTTCAGTACCGTCCTGTCTAAACCCATACCGAACGTTAACCAAGATGGACGCCGCTAAATGTCCCGGTGCTTTCTCCTGGCCTGCGGGTTTCTCAAACTCGGACAAAGATGGCGGCGATCTGGGCGGTTGGCAGAGTTTCTTCTCCCGCCAGGCGTGGTCGGGGTCGGGACGTGACGAGGACGCCGCTATCAATAGCGTCATTATGTCGGGCCGCCCCAGACCTCTCCCCGCCGACTGGCCGTCTGGTGTCCGGGGCGAGGCGGTCAGAGCTGGAGTGGACAGTGGGGAGGAGACGGACGACTCGGTCTACGTGTACAAACCGCTGGGCCTGGCCGGCATGTACCAGTGGGGGAGGGGCAGGGGGAGGTCGCCCGGGGACGACAGCTCCAGCAGCAACATCAGCGGCGATGACGTCAGCAACAGGCGCAACCACCAGCACTACAAGAAACGGCGGCACTACAATGGACATCATCATCATCACCACAATCACCGTTACAGCCAACACGTTAAATCTGCGTCTGAAAAATCCCACGTGGATTCTCTACTCATTAGGAAGAAAGGTTCTACCTCTGGAGATAAAGATAACCATACACATCATCATCGTTCAAGCTCCCACCACCACTATCACAACAACAGCAGCAACCACCGAAATATTGTTGTGATGACTTCAGATGTAGACGAGGACAGCCCTGCCTACGACAGCAGCAGTATTTACAACAACAGCATCCGCAGCGGCTGCAGCAGCAGCGTCTACTACGGCGGTACCAGCAACCTCAGCACCAGCACCTCCCGCAGCAACCTCAATAACATCAACAGCAACAACAACCCCAGCATCATCACGGATGGTGGTAGCGGCAGCTACAGCAGCAGCGACAGCAACAACCGCAGGGCTGGAACTGTGACTGGAGGAGGCGGCGGCGACAAGGCTAGATCTAGCCGAGCGTCCAGTCCAGGGCGGGGCGGGGGGAGGGCGGGGGCAGACATGCGCGGCAGTCAGGTCATCTGGGGGGACGCCAGCATTGTGGACTGGCGCAGTCAGGCGGACAAGTTCAGGGAGAACCACTTCATCACGCTCATACTCTGAGAGAACCACTTCATCACGCTCATACTCTGAGAGAACCACTTCATCACGCTCATACTCTGAGAGAACCACTTTATCACGCTCATACTCTGAGAGAACCACTTCATCACGCTCATACTCTGAGAGAACCACTTCATCACGCTCATACTCTGAGAGAACCACTTCATCACGCTCATACTCTGAGAGAACCACTTTATCACATACTCTGAGAGAACCACTTCATCACGCTCATACTCTGAGAGAACCACTTCATCACGCTCATACTCTGAGTGAACCACGCTCATACTCTGAGAGAACCACTCCATCACGCTCATACTCTGAGAGAACCACTTCATCTCATACTCTGAGAGAACCACTTCATCACGCTCATACTCTGAGAGAACCACTTCATCACGCTCATACTCTGAGAGAACCACTTCATCACGCTCATACTCTGAGAGAACCAATTCATCACGCTCATACTGTGAGAGAACCACTTCATCTCATACTCTCAGAGAACCACTTTATCACACTCATACTCTGAGAGAACCACTTCATAACGCTCATACTCTGAGCGAAGCTGATGAGGAAAAATCTCTTGGCGAAATCTCCTACAGACAAAGTTATGAATGGCGTGCAAAGTGCTACAATAATAAACAGGAAGGAAGAGCTCTAGACGTTTTGTTGACGACATCCCGAATACACATAGCGTCTCGTTTAGAAAGATATTTTCGCCACATCTATTGTGTGTGTTTTAATGTAACGTTTTAAATTGTTAATATTTATATTGAAACGAGAGAGAGAGAGAGAGAGAGAGAGAGAGAGAGAGAGAGAGAGTGAAAGACAGACAGATGTAACCATTGAATTGAAAAATTCCTTATCTTTTTTACTTTTATCAATACATCTAGATGGCATAATACACACCACTGCATAATTTCATTTTTTTCCATTAATAAACATATTTTTCTCAGCGATTATCCGCCTCCAATATTACAGACCAATTATATAGGTATATACGAGGGGTGTTCACTATGTTCTTAGCATGACAATGAAGGAATAAGCCCAGAGACTTAAAATTTGGCACACTTACATTTATTTCTCTACATAGTCACCCTGCATAGTTACACATTTCTGCCACCTGTCCTTGACCTTCAAAAGTCCTTGAGAGTAAAACGTGTCATTTTGCGCTTGAAACCACTCTTCCACAGCAGAAATCGCATCTTCAATGTCTTCAAAACGGCGCCCTTTTATGGATTTCTTAAGGTTTGGGAACAGACAGAAGTGTGATGGAGCTAAATCCGGTGAATATGGTGGATGGGGAAGAATTTCATAGCCACACTGATCAGCTGTCTCAACGGCTTGTCGTGCTCGATGAGCAGGAGCGTTATCATGCAAAAGCAGGACTTCGTTTCGAAGCTTTCCCCGTCTTCTTCTTACTAATTCAGATCTCAGTCTTTTTAGCAACCCTGAATAATACTCTCCAGTGATTGTTTTCCCCTTTTCCATGTAGTCAGTCATTATGATGCCCTCACAGTCCCAGAAACAAGACAGCATGACCTTGCCACTTGATTGTGTGACCTTTGCTTTCTTTGGTGGGGGCGATGAGGGTCTTTTCCATTGCATAGACGCGTTTTTCGGCTCTGGATCGAATTGATAGATCCAAGTCTCATCCATGGTTACAATTTTCTGAAAGAACAAGTCGTCATTTGCTTCTAACCGAAGAAGATATTTGCAACAATCAGCCCTCTCTTTCTTCTGATCAGCGGTCAATAACCTTGGTACCCATCGAGCTGAGACCTTGTTCAGATTGAGGTGATCATGAAGAATCTTTTCAACTGAACCTACGCTGATCCTGGTTTTACTTGCTAACTGTTTGACTGTTATTCGCCTGTCCTGCTTTACTAGTCCCTCCACAGCGGACACGTTTTTCTCAGTCACAACAGATGTTGGCCGGCCTTCGCGAGGTTCATCCATCACTGACAAAAAGCCAGATTTGAACTTTCTCACCCAATGAGTCACCGTACTGTAGTTAGGGCACTTTTCAGCATAAACTTCTACCATCTGTTGATGAATTTCCGTGGGGGTTTGTCCTTTTAAGTGAAGGAATTTGATGACAGAGCGATATTCAACGGCCTCCATGGCAGACAATTTGTAAACAACAAATGACAACTTCCTAGGGGTTGTTTTACTTGATGCGCTAAAAGGTGCAGAAAAAAAATTCCGATTTTCCCCAAATTTTGCATGCCGTGTTCAACATAGATAATCTAGCTACCCACAAAATTTCTTTACTCTAGTACAACTGCTTCAAGGTCAAGCTAAGGACATAATGAACACCCCTCGTATTAAATGTGTGTGCCGTTTTAGTTGTGTGTTTACTGATGTTATGCCTCCAATATTACAGACCAATTATATAGGTATATATTAATTGTGTGTGCGTTTTTAGTTGTTGTTGTTGCTGATGTTGTTTTCTTTCCTTTTAAGATTTTTTTTAATGATGCTAAAGAAGCACACAAATTGTGAATTTCATTTTTTTTTTTAATTTAGAACTCTCTTTCCTGGCTTCTACGAAAAATGTGAATAATGAAAACTAAAGTAAAACTAGATCTAAGTCATACTCGTAGGCCTAGCTTGTGTTTAACACGAACAAACACATTTGTTTTTATACATAGTTTGTATCCCTCTCATTTATGTTCTTCTTTTCTCTGTACAATATATTTAGAGAGAGTGATTAAGCCTGCGGCTTATGACAGCTTATAGCACTCAAACCGTGACCCTATGCACATTAAAATGTAGGTCACGGTTTTATGATGCAATCAGGCGGCTTTTGTGGAAATGAACATTCTTTAGTATTTTGCATTGGATTGAAGACCGTTGTGTTAAGATTGGGCCTTGGTTTGTCGAAACAATGAGTGATAATGAGAGTCAATCTACTGTTATGTCCGATTTTGAAGATGGACCAGAAGATCAAAACATCACGCTCATCAGACTCGTCAAAGAGAGAGAATTTCTGTACACCAAATATGGAATTATCGCTTCACGGTAGTCCAAGGAAGCATGGTAAATCCTGTCCTGTACCAATGTTAGCAGCTCCTTGAATGATGAATAGGACATCCTTGCATAATTGAATTCCTCATCATCTTTCTTTAGTTTTTCAAAAATTGTATGGTATTCTCCCACTTAGCATCTGTCTAGATAAATTGGACGAACCCACGTCATTCTGCTTCTTCTTTTTCTCTGCAATCTTCTTCTCCACCACCATAGTATGACTAGATCCATTGTCAAAATGACGGCACATGGCTTATGGAAATGAACACTGCTCGTTTCCGTCAAGCCACATTAAGCTGTGTCTGTGATGGCTTAAACGATGGTTACACCAAATAAGCCGTCAAGACATAAGACGTCAAGGCGGTTATAACCGGCTTATACCGATCGGTTATAGACGGCTCGGTAGAGCTTGGCTTGGCCTATCCTGTGTAATTGGGACCTAACAGAGCGCCACCAGCAGGCTACCGGTACTCACAACTCTAGTTTAATGAAAATAAAAAAGCAATAGCCGGGAAGGTCAAGGCCGTGTTAGAGGTGACACACAGCTCTACACGATGCAGAGCGAGTTCAGTAGGACAAACCGTTGGAAAATGTCACAACAACTGCATGTTTTTTACGGCAAATTAGTAGATTTTAACACTGTAGTATTACAAATAACGTATCTACTGCAAAAATATTTCAACAGTCTATAAACACTCTATAGTTACACCACGTATAGAATCTCACATTGAATCCTTCCAGAAATACACGTAGTGAAATAATTGAAAGCCAGGACAGAAACACAAGAGAGAGCAATGCAGTCTCGATCTGTCGGGTGCAGACAACACACCTAAATAAGGGGACCTTATCAAATGAGGTGTGTAACATGCAGATCAAACAAAACATGGAGGGGAGAGAGAGAGAGAGAGAGAGAGAGAGAGAGAGAGAGAGAGAGAGAGAGAGAGAGAGAAGAAAGAAGAAGAACATATACATTGACACAGAGAAAAGAAGAACATAAATGAACTACTACTACTACTACTACTACTAATAATAATAATAATAGTAATAATAATGTTACCGGTAATTAAAACAATAAGGTGATGAAGGTTCATATGTAATGTAAGTTTTTGATGAAGCTTTTAAACCACTAGAAGTAGAAGTGTATATGTGTGTGCTTCATGGGGTGGAGATATGAGTTCAGGGATTGCTAGCATCAGTCTAATATATGTGGGCCTACTGTCGCTTTCTAGCCAAATAGTCCTGAGAGAACGGTGCAAAAACATTTCGGTGTTTTTAAAGATTATAATTTATGTTTAATTTATGTTTATGTTTATTCAGTCAATATATATATTAAGAACATACATATATCCCCACTTGGGGAATCACGAGGTTGTGTTGGAACCAAACGCTGGTGACATCTGTCAGCGGCTTTGGACCAAAACAAGTCTAAGATCGTGGGTGTGGTTAGAGCGTCGGCAGCTGAGGCAGGAGGTTCGGGGTCGAGTCCCGCTCTAGTGGCCCAGCTGTCCCTTCCGGTTGGGTCGTTGTTAGTATCCTGCTTTGGGACCCTGTTAATATTTACCCAGAGTGTTTCTTCTGAGAAGGGCGGGCTCAAGTGGTAGAGGCCCGCGGTCGGCAGATTTATTTATCTGATTCCGGCCCTAGTAGCTGGTTGGGTCCTTATAATGTGACCAGCTGAGACAGAAGTCATGGTATCCCCGCTCAGTCTAGTCTAGGGTACCTGGTTTGAAACCTACAGTCGGTGAAATATTTTTAGTCTTGGACCCTGTGCCACTGGGCGGCTAACAGCAAACAAAGCCCCATAACTAGCTGAGTGTCCTCGTTGTTAGAAAACAACTGTTACGATCTCTAGTCCTCGTGCTGTGTTGTGAGCGAGTTCAGATCACAATCTAAAAATAGACCAGCCACTCTTATTACAAGACCGTTAGACCAACCCTGTAGCTAAGGAGCACCGGTGGTCGTGTGGTTTAGAACCTTTGAGTGGTTTTCGACTTGTCACCGACAGGTCCGCGGTTCGAGCCCCACTTACCCCTTGTGGGACCGGCCATATTTTATGGTCGGTGGTCGTCGGTTGGTGAACTTAGGGCGTTCACCTTTTTAAGCTCCGCCCTGCCTCTTGACGGGAGAGGTCTTTTGCCACTGGTTACTCATATTGGTCAGCCCGACCATCTGGACACGGCTAAAAATAGAAATTAAAAAACTAAAGTTTAAATTAAAAAAATATATAGTATATAAATTAAGTATTGCATTTTCATATTAAATTATTTATAAAGTTAGTTAAAAAAAGAAAATATAGCTATAAATTTACCAATTTCTTTTTTCACTTTCAATATTTCTAGCAAGATGCTCTTTTGTTTTTTGAACTAATATCGTATCGCTTCCCAGTTCAGAAGTGCACAACCAGTTATGTCCTTGTTTGCCTGTGTTGTCAAAGCAAAGAACAATATTTTTTAAATGAAAATTGAAAGTAGCACAGTGCAGTGTTTGTTAGGGGAGGTTGTCTGTATTTCTGAAGTAGAGATTGAATTCTAAGTTAGTGAAATTACCAATGGCTTTAATAGTAATACTTTTCTCTGGAGGTGGATCATTGTGTATCTAGAAATATAAACAGAAATAGACAAAAGCTTGAATTTAGAGCATATTTGACATGGTCACACTTTTAACGTTTGCAAAATAATTTTTTTTTTAATTTTACAGCTATTTCCCCTTGACCATAGACAAGAATTTGGTGTATTTTAATATTATAGAATCCTCGGAATAAAATTTTGTGTCGGAAAGTTACTTTGCGTCACAACGTTCGATCATTGATATTAATAATTTAAATTCAGAATGTTTTGTCTTACGAGCGGAAATGGTATAGGAAACAAACAAAATGGTGGCTGCTGGCAGAGTTTGAAACGCTCGTTTAGACTTTCGAAGTGACAAAATAACTTGTTCTAAGTCCATTATGATCTTCATAGTAAGTTTAATTTGATATTTTTTTATTAACATTGTATTCGAAATAGGATACCCTATAACAATTATTTTTTTCACTTTAAGTAAATCTACGTGTACCACTACCATTGTACTGGGAGTCTTTCCTCTAGATAGAAATCTAGTCTCTAGAGTCTATTCGACAGTCAACATTCTCCCCTAAGGACTGTGTACACAAACCGTTCCTAAATAATAGAGATCTAGATCTAGGTTACAACTAATCTATCTTTCTGAGAGAGAGTCTCTACACTTTTATTCTTTAAAATGCAGTCTTTCACTCAGAACCAAGATGTATCTAGGCCTATAAAGAATATTAAAGCATTGGACGTGAATCGTTGGTCAATCATATGTGATGTAGTGTAGATATTGAGAATAGCAAAATTTGTACTTAAATATCTTTCGCATTTGATTTGATATGGCAACAACAACAAAATTTATTTTAAAAAAAACAATCGTAGCTATAGAACTGTCCCTGTCGTAATTCAAAAGGCCCTGTTTGTGACATATCACCCTATACACTTGTAACAATTATTATTCTTACTACAATTTCATATATAAATTTCCAGAGCTTTGCCATAGTGTGCTCAATAAAACAAAACGTCCCTGTAAGTCTCTAAACAAGTAAATTTTACAGGAGACACAAAAAACTTCGTAAATGGCTTTAAATCAAAGTTTGTCTTTTAAGAGTAACAGAAAAATATGTGGCACACACAACCATATAAATAATTTTGCATTTCCATGTTAGGATTAATGAGAAAATGGATTTACTTGTTTAGAGATCACGAATTCGTAACCTCTAAACACTTAAGTCATGTCACAGACTTACGAAAAAAACAGCACCATCAAATTTGAAAGCGGTAAACACGGAAGTCCAAGGCAGGTAGCAGGGCCACACCTTACGTGTTTAGAGCTTTCATAGTTCGGGATCGAAGTTCTGAAAATAACTCTTTGCTTTCGTTCTAGCCTTTCTTAATTTTATTACTTGTATTTGTAACTAACCCTATAAACTTAAAATATTTAAGTAACTAGTTATTGATGAAATGATAAAGCACCAACAGAAATCGGTTTCTAATTATAAGTCTAATTTGCAGGACTTACGTGTTAGTTTTCAAACTAACGGAAGTCGTGAAAGCTTTGTTTAGATCATCATCATGGGATGAAAAGGGACACTTGTATTTGTCCAAATCCTTCTAAAGATATTTATGAGACCATACAATGTATTTCTTGAACAATTTCAGCATCAGCATGGCTGACTTGGAACAAGACCCACTTTTGGTATCTTCAGTGTTGGCGATTGTCACCATTACAAGGCTCAGGAACTCAGTCCTTGAAGAGGCATAAATGTCCTCCTTGTACTGGAGGTGATTATTTCATTCTGCTGTTTACTTTTTTAATAACTCTTGTTTTAGCAAGGCTTGTAGCTATTCTTAAAAAAAAAATAGTTTTGGTGAAAAAGAAAAAAATGTGCCCCTACCATTGTACAGTGTTATCTATATATTTGTCTTCGTCTCAAACTTAGATCACATAGAAACGGCTCCACCCTAAAATTTATAATTAAATGAGCCAGAGAAGATTTTAGAATCATAAAACCAATAACAATTAACAATCAACGCATAAATTTTTAATTAACAGATCAGTTTCATACATTCACAGCTGTCAGTTACTGGAGCGCAAAATGGCTATGAGTTAGCACCATTTTGCGGGACATAAAGGAACAGTGGGGTTGTCAGCGGTGGTAGTGAAAGGTGCAGGGGAGGGTGGCTCGGCTGGGGTAGCAGCAAGAGAGAAAAAAAATAGATTTTATTATTTAAAAAAGTTAAAATGTTGGAGATGTCATTAAAATTGGTGAGTACTATATACTTTTCAGCTTTTGCATTCCAGGTTAAATTTAAACTTGTGAAAGTTTTGATAATTACTATTTTGGAATGGAAGACTTACATTGCAATACAAAAAGGCGCTAGCCTAGTATTGAAAATTTGTTCATTAAAACTGATTAATGCCGCAAAGGAAAAAATAGTAGACTAGAATGGAAACATCACCATTTTTTTTAAATAGATTCTGTGATACATAATTTTTTGTACTATAGTTTTAATTATAAATCTTTTTTTGGTAGTGTCCTCACAATCTTATTATAATTTTTTTTGCAGATCAAGTGATTCACTCTTGGAGTTAGCAGCATGGATGCCAATACTAATTTCCTTGGAAATCTTATGCTGACAGTGACAAGTGATTAAAAAGCCTAATTGTTGTTAGTTTAGATCAAATGAATTTGTTAATGTAATTTTGTCCCCACAGTTTTTCTCCATCTGTGTGACTTTGTTTAAAAGTTATATAGCCTAACAAAAGAAGTGTTTACTGAAAGTGCCTGATTCTTCATTCTATGTGGTCTACTCATGGCAATTTATAAAGGCATCAATTTCAACCATTTGCGTTATCAAAGGAGGTAAAAACGCTAGTCCTGTCAAGAGAGGATGGGAGGGTGATCATTGAGAGTCAAGAGAGAGAGAACCCAAGAGAAAATGGAGAGAGAAAAAAAACGAGGAGAGATAAAGGGTGGGATGGAGAAAAGGTAGAGGCAAATAAAAGACGAGATATAAGCTGATCTGGTTAAATGTCCAACCTTAGCAATGTATAGGCTAATGTGGCTGTAAATCACAACTGATGTTGGACAATTTTATGCACGAGACGGTCAGAGTATACTGACACCAACCCAACCAGTTACAAAATAGGACAAATAAATCTGCTGATCTTGGCGTTCAAACCGACCTGAAAACGAACACTCCTCTACCACTTGAGCCAGTTTGCACACTCAGAGATAAAAAGAGAGAGTAGAAGAAGAAGTTGAAACTTTTTGGGAAGAAAGATATGACTGTCTATCGAGCTGTTGTAAATGTACATGCACCCAGATTTGAAACTTTATACTATTATAGTGAAGTAACTTTTGATGGAGTCTGATCCCTCTCTCTCTTTTTGTAATTTTTGTGATCATCTATTTTTTGATACTTGGTTCGACTGGGCATATACTATATAACAAATACCATCTTTGTATTTTATTTTGATTTACATTGTTATCTATCACTGTATCAGGTTTTTTCCCCCCTCTTGGGGTGGCTGACCATTAAAGGTTTACTTTGATGATGTATGATTCAAGAATAATTCTCAAATTTTCATGTGTCATCTTACCACTAAAGGTTAGAATTGCATATTTAATCTCAACTAGGGAGGGGCGGTATCAAAAAATGAAGGATGATCACAAAAGTTACAAAAAGAGAGAGAGAGGGATCAGACTCCATCAAAAGTTACTTCACTATAAGTATAAAGTTTCAAATCTGGGTGCATTTTTACTACAGCTCATATCTTTCTGATGACAATAGCTAGAATACAGCATCCCAACCATGTATATCATGGGCTTCTTAGTACTATTAATTTTTAATTATTGTTGAGTTTACTGCTTTAATAATTATCATTTATAGGAGAAATAAAATCTGTTCTATATTAATGATCAGATCTGTTGTTAAACAATTAAATTATGTAAAAATTGTGTGATTGTTGTCTTTACTTGATTATTTTATTTTTAAATCTGTGATGTATTTAAATTAATTGCTGTTGTTAATTTTGTTGTTCTGGTATTTTAAAGATTTGTGATTAATGTGCTAGGTATATATATCATTTAAATATTATTGATGATATGTGCTGTATCTAATGCATCTTGTCTGTTTCTATAAGATTGTTGATGGTTTGTTTATCATAATAGATCTGTTTTTCCAGAACACAAGGCTAGCTACTCTTCCCGTTACCACTTAAAGAAAAACATTTATACAGTTATTTCCCTTTGACTGTGTCCGAGTGTAACCATACTTTGCCTTACCTTATTTATGTCTTGGATTTGGTCCAAAGCCACTGGACAAAAATTATAATACACAGCTAATGTTCTTTCGCAAAATAAAGTCACACAAAAACAACACAGTTGCAATCAAAGTGAAAATTTTAATGTTACATTTTCGATTTTCACAACAACATAAACATTTCCGCAGAATCTCAGGTCTTGTCTTGTCGGGTTATGAACCAGGGTCTCCGCTCGAAGTGTCACAACAATTGGCCTGGGATGGGTTGTAAAATTAAAGAAGAGATGCATACAATGAGAGAGAAAGAACTGGAGGCAGACAAAAGGCAAAAAACTATATTGTAACTGTCAGAGAAGCCATAAATTAGCAGTACAAAAAACAAATACTTCAAGATCAATACCGATACCGGTACATAAATGTTTAACCCTAAACCTGAACCGGATACATTTCGATGAACAAACCTTTCTGGATATCTTTTGCTTGTTCTGGCTTGGAAGAGTAAAGTCATAAACGAACCACGTTTTAAGAAATGGCTGATGTGGTATTTAGTAATTTACCCTTTTGCTGCCAGAAATAGAATCATTTAAATAATTGAATGACTGAGGAATACAGTGAGTATAGTGAAACAGAGAATTCGTGTTAAGCTCACTTTAAAATAGGGATCATTCTGGTACAATATTGACTTTTCACTAATTCACAAAATTGTAAAACGAAAGCAAGAAAGGAACAACAATAACCTTATTCTGCAGACCAAATGATGCAACAGTTCCAGAAATGAACAAGGCCTTTTCAAAAGTTCAGTTCAACTCTCTCTTATCTTAAGTAGAACATGAATTTCTGATTCAGTGATTTCTTTATACATACATTCTTAACAAAAGCCAAATGTACACAACCAAGAGTCAAGGTATAGGAACAGTATATATACACATTTCCCTGCTGTTCAACGTACAGAAGTTTTAAGAAAAATGTAGAGAAGACAATCAATTTTTTTCCAGGTTTGCCTAGTTTTGTCTCTGATCATTGGGTTTTTATCTTTTATCACAGGATGTTACCAACAAAGTACTAAAATGACTTTTATTAAAAGTTTTAATACACAGTTTTTAAGACACAACCACAACAAATGTTAACATCGAAACTCTCCTCTCTTTTCCTCAAAAATTTCTACACAAATATTTACAAAGAAACATCATTCTGATATGACCTTTATTTGGCTTTGCAAAAAACCCATCTTTCTCCCTTTTCTCTTTGCAAAAAAACCCATCTTTCTCCCTTTTCTTTGTGTAGAGCTATGTACAGGGACATGCAGATTAACTATGTACAATACTGTCGGTACTGCTGGTCACACAGGAAAATACATGGCATACTGTACAACAAGACACGCACAAAAGCAACAACAGGTACGCCTATATGCCTGGTGTTTTAAAACTAAAATGTTACTTATTTAAAGTTACTTTCTTTTAAGAAGATTTAAAGATTCTGTTTCTACAGATTTCAATATAAAAAGCCAGAGAAGTTTCAGATTTTGTTTTTGCTGACAGGTCAAAATGCATGTTACTGCATATGTCTAATCTATGTCTAACTTGACTGTCAACCACTGCCTGCTGTTAGTGCATATGTCTAATCTCACTGTCTCAACCACTGCCTGCTGTTACTGCATATGTCTAATCTCACTGTCTCAACCACTGCTGTTAGTGCATATGTCTAATCTCACTGTCTCAACCACTGCCTGCTGTTAGTGCATATGTCTAATCTCACTGTCTCAACCACTGCCCTACATATGCTATGATCCTAGCCTAACCTGACCTACTTGCTACACACGTCACATGCAAAATTTATTTAAAACCTACAGCACAGGATGAGACCTATATATGTATAACAAACTAAAGCGAGAATAGTGTCATAGTAGAAAAACAGACACACAGTTCACACTGTTTGATGGAGATGAGGATGTGATCAAAACACTTAAAATGGGAGAGGGAAAGGGAGACATGCACAAGAGAAATAAGATAATACCATTAATAATAATAAGAACAACAATAATAAAAGTAATAATATACTTTTGGCACATTTGCATTCATAACAAACAAAGTCACTCCAACTGTAAGCTGTAAATATATTTGTCCACTAGTACTAAAAATTTAAATTATGACATCTGCCCCTCTAAAATTTGGTGCTGTTTCCATTATAGGACTATGTAACAAGATACCTAAACGATCAAATGCCCCCACATTCGCCATTTCGATAACTTATTAATGTACAAAGTAATGTCACAAACATCCCATCCCTTAAATATACTGCACCTCTTATATCACATTTTTTTTCTATCAATTGAGGTGACAAATCTTTTTTGCTAATGAATGAAAACTTTCAAAGTAACTTCACAAATCATAACTATATCAATATCTCATTATCTATGTGCACATTATATCTAGGTCGGATTCCACTACATGCTCATTGGTTGATAATGTAGAGACATCTGCACTTCTAATAAAATAACCATCAAACTGTCACAGACTTTACCTATAGGGATCGAACCCGCACCCAATGATTACAACAGTCATGTTTTTTTGGGGGGGATGAAATTGGATTAAAAAATATCTATACACAAAAAGTATGTCATGTTTAAAAAATTAACAGAAAAAAAGGGTTAGAAAAACAAACAAAAGTTCAAACTTAAATGTAGAAACAAAATGTAATATTGTAGAAACAGATAAGAATCATATATTATCAACATTAACAGATGTAAATTAACAAAAAAGGGAGTGGATAACACAAAAACAAAAGCTAATGACTTAAAAAAATAAAAAAACAATTTGTATCACAATATAGTGGGAGTTTTGTAACAGTAACACATACACAGCAACAAGCACCTCAAGCTTGGACACAGAGGCTCAGTTGGTTGCTTATCGTTAAACTGTGGAGGGATCCCAAGACAATTTTATATGACGATGTTGCCACAGCAGGCAGATCTGGACTACTAATAAAAATAATAAATGGTAATCATAATGATAATAATAACACAATAGAATTTGACTCTCCCCCAAGAATCGACGTCTACTGGATGTTAGATGTTAGGTTTGGTTGCTTGCTTAGTTACACTGTATATTGAGGAAGGCTAACGTCTGACAATTGGGCCACTGCTTGGTTACACTGTATATTACTATTATTTATACTAGCCAAGATTTCAACAACCAATCACTCAGAGATAAGATAAAAAGACTGGTCTAGATCACCCCAAACATAGTTATGGAAAACTCAGTGCACACCAAGGCAGCAATAGGCACACACACACAAATCAAACAAAGCATATATTATACACACATAATTATATAATATATAACATTTCTACATGAGGGTGACAAAAATAATTCACAACAGAAACAATATCAAATTTAAAAAAAAATAAATATGAATCAATACCAACAAAATTTCTGTCACGTGTGGGAGATTCTTGTCCCCCTGTGCAACGCTGTCAGAGACCAAAAAGCTGTAGCACCAAAAACAGCAACTCCAAATTTTTGTTTGATTCTATCCTTGAACTTGGGTTTGCTATGTTTCTTTCTTAACGTCTAACTGTCAGAAATACTGTACAATAATAGAACAGAGAATCAATGCTCTACTTGTGATGCCCGCTTGCCCTCAAGCCTCGGGTTGTGAAGAATGAAGATAAATACATGCTATACATGTCATTGTATTTATTATTACTACTGTCATTATTGCTATAAAAACATTTGATACAACAGAAATATGTTACTATCAAAAGGTTTATACAAGCAAAGAGACTAGTTCTGTTACTAAAAGTCTGTGGCATTGTTTTTATTATTATTCAAAATTGTTGTTGCTATTACTACGCGACTGTCACTTCAAACTGATGCCCGAAGTCATCAGTACTGTAGCCACTGGTGTCCTCTACTGCCAGCTAACTGAAGATATAACTTCAATAAAAATTTAAAAAATATCAAATAATTATGCATCTTCTTCTCTCCCAACCCTTCCCTTCTCTGTCTCTTGGTTTATTTTTTATAAGAGTTTAAAACAAATCAATAAAATCATGCAAGCTAAAATTCTAATTTTCTCAAATCTTTGATGAACTGCCTGCTGTTACTGCATATGTCTAATTTCACTGTCTCAACCACTGCCTGCTGTTAGTGTTACTGCATATGTCTAATCTCACTGTCTCAACCACTACCTGCTGTTACTGCATATGTCTAATCTCACTGTCTCAAGCACTGCTGTTACTGCATATGTCTAATCTCACTGTCTCAACCACTGCCTGCTGTTACTGCATATGTCTAATCAGTAATCTCACTGTCTCAACCACTGCTGTTAGTGTTGCTGCATATGTCTAACTTGACTGTCATAACCACTGTTACTGCATATGTCTAATCTGACTGTCTCAACCACTGCCTACATATGCTATGATCCTGGCCTAACCTGACCTACTTGCTACACACGTCACATGCACAATTTATTTAAAACCTACAGCACAGGATGAGACCTATATATGTATAACAAACTAAAACGAGAATAGTGTCAGAGTAGAAAAACCCACACACAGTTCACAGTTTGATGGAGAAGAGGATGTGATCAAAACACTTAAAAATGGGAGAGGGAAAGGGACACATGCACAAGAGAAATAAGATAATAACAATAATAATAATAAGAAGAAGAACAATAATAATATAAATTATATACTTTTGGCACATTTGCATTCATAACAAACAAAGTCACTCCTACTGTAAGCAGTAAATATATTTCTCCACTGTACTAATAACTTATTAATAGTTTATTTGCAGACTCGCCAAAATTTAAATTATGACATCTGCCCCTAGCTCTAAAATTTGGAGCTGCTTCCATTATATGTCTATGTAACAAGACACCTAAACGGTCAAATGCCCCCACATTCGCCATTTTGATAACTTATTACGATACAAAGTAATGTCACACAGATTCCATCCATTAAATATACTGCACCTCTTATATCACTTTTTTTTTCTATCAATTGAGGTGACAAATCTTTTTTGCTAATGAATAATATTAGTACTTCAAAAATCATAACTACACAATGTATCTCATTATCTAGGCACATTACATCTAAGTCAAATTCCACTACATGCTCATTGGCTTATAATGTAGAGACATCTGCACTTCTCCTAATAAAATACCTATTGTCAGGGATACCCACCAAATTTTCACTGTCTTTACCTGTAGGGATCGAACCCACACCCAATGATTACAACAGTCATGCTTTCTTTAGTTTTGAGTTTTGCTAATTTTTGGGTGGATGAAATTGGATTAAAAAATTTCAATACACAAAATGTATGTCATGTTATCAAAAATAACAGAAAAAGGGTTAGAAAAACAAACAAAAGTTCAAACTTAAATGTAGAAACAAATTGTAATATTGTAGAAACAGATAAGAATCATATTATCAACATTAACAGATGTAAATTAACAAAAAAGGGAGTGGATAACACAAAAACAAAAGCTAATGACTTAAAAAAATAAAAAAACAATTTGTATCACAATATGGGAGTTTTGTAACAGTAACACATACACAGCAACAAGCACCGCAAGCTTGGACAGAGAGGCTCAGTTGCTTATCGTTAAACTGTGGAGGGATCCAAAGACAATTTTATATGACGATGTTGCCACACACAGCAGGCAGATCTGGACTACTAATAAAAATAATAAATGGTAATCATAATGATAATAATAACAGTTAACACAATAGAATTTGACTCTCCCCCAAGAATCAAGGTCTATTGGATGTTAGGTTTGGTTGCTTGCTTAGTTACACTGTATATTGAGGAAGGCTAACGTCAGACAATTATGCCACTGCTTGGTTACACTGTATATTACTATACCGATATATCTAGGCAACATTTCAACAACAAATCACTCAGAGATAAAATAACTCCTGATAAAAACGTCAGGTCAAGACTGGTCTAGATCACCCCAAACATAGTTATGGAAAACTCAGTGCACACCAAGGCATCAATAGGCACACACACACAAATCAAACAAGGCATATATTATACACACATATATTATATATAACATTTCTACACGGGGGTGAATAATAATTCACAACAGAAACAATATCAAATTTTTTTTAAAATTAACAAAAATATAAATATGAATCAGTACCAACAAAATTTCGGTCATGTGTGGGAGATTCTTGTCCCTCTCTGAAATGCTGTCAGAGACCAAAATGTTGTAGCACCAAAAACAGCAACTCCAAATTTTTGTTTGATTCTATCCTTGAACTTGGGTTTGCTATGTTTCTTTCTTAACGTCTAACTGTCAGAAATACTGTACAATAATAAATTTGAGATGGGCTTGAACAGAGAGTCAATGCTCTACTTGTGATGCCCGCTTGCCCTCAAGCCTCGAGTTGTGAAGAATGAAGATAAATACATGCTATACATGTCATTGTATTTATTACTACTGCCATTATTGCTATAAAAAAAAATACCTCACAAACCTACAGTCATGAAGATGTATAACATTTGAAAGAAATATGTTACTATCAAAAGATTTATACAAGCAAAGAGACTAGCTCTGTTACTAAAAGTCTGTGGTATTGTTTTTATTACTATTAAAAATTGTTGTTGCTATTACTACGCCCTAAGTCAACAAGAAGGAAGATATTTTTTATCATCACTATCATCATAATTATCATTTTAAAACTTTCAATACTGTAGCCACTGGTGTCCACTACTGTCTGTTATTATTTTCAGATTAATATAAATTATTTGAGAAGAGCTGGATGAGCAGCTAACTGAAGATTTTAACTTCATTAAAATTAAAAAAATTAAAAATATGCATCTTCTTCTCTCCCAATACTTCCCTTCTCTGTCTCTTGATTTTTCTTCTTTTTTTTTTTTATAAGAGTTTAAAACAAATCAATAAAATCATGCAAGCCAGTATAAACTTTAAAAAAAGCTAAAATTTTGATTTTCTGGAATCTTTGATGATGAAAAACCAAATTTAAATAGACTAAAACCACCTGTCACTATGGTCAGTCGAGCCGCCCACCTAGCACCAGTCCTTACTTTCAGCCGCACACACAAGCAACAAGAGTCATTCACCTGTACAGAGCTGAGAAGACGGACCCCAAGACTGCCATCTGAAAATTTGATGTGTGGCCACACACGAGACAGGACAGGAGGGGTCTAGACTCCTGCCACATTATAGTTTATACTGACACCGACCCAACTAGTACGTGACAAATCTAAGATTGATCGATGGATTCCGACTGCGTGAACACATCAATACCGACACACAAAAGCAACAAGAGTCATTAGGCTGTACAGGGCTATACACACTACACTAAGTTCACAGAACTGATTATTCTGTACACTGCAGATTTCTGATAATTAACGCAACCAGAGTCTGTCACATCCGTTGTCACGCATAAAGTGCCAAAGATCATATATACATATACGTCGTCGGAAAACAAATCTCTTTTGTCCCCTCAATAGTTGAAGAGCTCCACAATCATAACAGGATTTCCTCAGGGTTTTCGCCTTCCAATGTCAGTTGTCACACATTGTCTCTTTCCTCCACGACCGCCCTCACAATCTGTTTTTCCTGCCCTCCCTCACTTTCCTCACAATCTGTTTTTCCTGCCCTCCCTAGCTGGAGAGCGAGAGGAGCAGGTCGAGGCCTCCCGCGTCCTTGACCCTGCGCAGGGTGCGGGTGTAGCGCTCGAACAGCTGGTCCAGGTACTGTGACCGCACCTTGTGTAGCGTCTCTGTGCTCGAACCCCCAGCCTCGAACATCTTGGACAGAAAGTCTTGCAGCTTGTCCACCTTCTCCTCTGTAGACAAAAAATTTAATTAAATAATTTGACAGGTAAAAACACGGAAATGAAATCTATGATATACCAAGTGGGAATGTTGTGTAGCCATAACCGTATCTGTACTTTTGGGAGTCTCTGAGGACTGCATAAGCTATATTGGACAGTCTCCAAGACTGACGTCAGACTATTTTAAGATAACTTAGACTAAAGCATCCCGTAGGGGACAAAATCGAGTGGGGCTTGATCCACAGACCAACACCATGGAAGCTGATGTTCTACCCCAGGCTAGATGGGATTCAAACCCAAACCCACACCGCTCACCTGTGAGGTCTTTCTCTAAGAACTGACACCAGACGCCCCTGATGCCCTCAACTAAGGCCTGGTCCTCGGGGAGATCCGAACCCCCGACCATCGCCAGTGTGGGCAGGATCTGCCTCGTCATGATGGTCAGAGAGTCGGACAGATCGTCGTCGCGCTCGAACGATTGGAGGGCCTGTTCGTTCACCCTCTGGTGAGTTTAATGGAAAAACAAACAAACAACAAGATTAGAAGATTTAAAGTTTTCCGTTGGAATTTGAATAAAATCTTTGGAAAAAAATATTTAAAAACTTCAGGCCGATACATCGGCAAACTCAAGCCCGCAAAGATTCTACCATCTGTAGACACATTCCAGCCCTCATAATTTTCACATTGCATGATTCAAGGGATTAGTTAAAAAGAAAAAGATCTTAGACTGACATGCCCAAATTTTGCCAAAATGTGAGCCCTTGACCTTTTCAAATCGTACGATTTATGGTTTATTCCTCGTATGCACACTGTTTTGGGGATTTTCAAAAAATTATGAAAGGTGAGAACTTTGATATTTATTACAGTATTGGTTAGTATCATATTTGTTTGACAGCCCGTTGATAAATTGCAACACGTGTGCAACAGCCGAGGTTACCTTCAGCGTGTCGCGCCTGTAGTGGGCCAGCCAGGCAGGGTCAAGGCCGCCAGTGGACGTGTGTCGGGGCGAGGAGGTCGTAAGGTCGGGCTCCAGGCTGTGCAGACACGCCTGGTTGAAGTACGGCAGCGCCTCCGAGTACCTGCGGCAAGGGGAGGCGACCCAAAGTTTATTACGTCCCCTACACCTCCCCCATAAAGCCCCATTCAGAAATTCAAACTACATTGTATCAAAAGAGGACAGCAAAGGGAGGCAATCCAGCATTCCTGAGGTGATATTATTAAACAAGCTTCTACAGTTTGGGTACAATAAGAGATAAGAGCGTGAAAAAGTTTTATCTGCAGTTTGTACGTTAAATTAGAGATAATATCTGAACAAAAGAATCATCAAAATTAAAGCTGTAGGGATAGGAAGACCGGTTATAAAATAAATTAACCATAAGACTAATGACCCAGTCATGAATCTGTTATAGTTAAAATTGTCTAGTGCCTTTTTCTCCAAAGCGCACAAAGTGTACATAGCTCAGAAATTCTCATTCTATGTTAACAATAAAGGACATGTTTTTAGTTTTGCCTATATATATATGGACTCAGGCAATATCACCAATACGAATTTTTCATGCGATTATTTTACGATAGCCAACAGCTTTAGCGATTTTCAATAAATTGTCATTATTGCAGCAATTACGATTATCATTGTATTCTCAATATGGCAATTTTCCGCATTTTCAATGCTACTTCAAAGAACCTATCCACAAGTAAGTTTTCTGTTTCTAAAACAAAAGGTTTATTAAACCCAAGCCTATAGAATTATGCTGATTGTCAATCTACGATTCTCCCCACACATTGAACGTCTCCTGACTTCCCCTGCGGGATCCTATACAACCGCTAGTGCTGGGGGAGAACTCACTTCTTGGGTTGAGTTGAGTTGGTTTAACGTCCAACGTCAGCACTATATAGGCTACATCGTGGATAGGCCCCACGACTGACGCTCTTTTAGCCAGTCACATTATATTCACACTGACTAAACCAGCAGAAAAGGAAATCTTGATAGATAAATCATAGGATTCGAACCGTAGACCTCTTGATCTAGAAACCAAGGCTCTCCCACCTGAACGAGTTGCCCCCGCATCAAGACGGGTTAGGCGAGTTTATTGCAGGACTCACTTCTTGGACATGTAGGCGGACACCCCCTCTGTGAACATGAACACGGCCTGCCGGTAGTGGTTGTAGCGCTTGTGCCAAAACTGAAACAGCATGAGAAAACCTCTTGTAACTTAGTCAAAGAATAAAGTCACTATAGTATATGGGGACTTTCAAATATAATAGTTGACTGGACCACCCCCATCCAATTGTAAAACACATGTTTTTCCCATCTCTTAACACAAAGATACAAATAACAATGCCCTCCTCCTTTCTACTACTAGTACTAGGTACTTAATTCATGGGCCAGATCTGTGAAGTATACATTTAAAATTTTGAACAATATGTTCGTTTCTTGTTGGGTTTTTTAAATTTTCAAATATCCATATAACACATTTAACCTTTTCCCATCAAACTGCACACATGCTGTGCTAACACCATTTCACATCTTCAAATAATAAATATCAAAGCTTTTATCATTTATACTATTTTTTTTTTAATTCCCCAAACAGTGCCCACACAAAGACTAAGCCTTTAATCTTGCTAGAAAATGTGAGAAGGTTCAGTCATAATTTTCTAAATTGTAGAAACTGAGAAAAATGAGTTTAAAAGTTCATTGCTTTCATTTTTTTTTTTTTTTTTTAATAGACAAATCATCTGTTAAGTTATATGAATGAGATGTTCCTTTTTTGTGTTGTTAATCTAAAGGTTAATGGTCTTGAGTTGTAGATGAGTAGGAAAAATGTATAATGTTATAATTCAAATCAGAGAATTTGTAAATTGAGTAAATCTCTCACATGGAAAAGGTTACTGATACAAAGTGTCCTGGCCTACGACATGTTCATCCATGTAAGTCTTGTTCATGTACAAATAATTATGCAGCTTTTTTTGGAAAAATATTATTTGCATTATTATCTATGTTCTATGCCATATTATTTTTTCAATGAGACTTTAATGTGTAAGAGCACCATTATCATTATTATTATAATCAATATTATTATCATTATCATTATTATTATTATTATTATCATTATTATTATTATTATTATCTGCACTGACCTCGTAATGGCGGACTCCCTCAGCCCCTCCGTAGGCGTAGAGAGCCTTGTAGCTCTCCTGGGCTTCGTGACGCAGCCCCTTCACACTGAAACACAGGACGGGGCAGGGAGTCAGACTTCAATAAGCTACAAGATATATACGCGTTTCTAGATATCCACACACAGTTAGGCTAGATAGTTCCTAGATAGATTTAATGACTTCAGTCACTACACACTGACTACAGAGGATGGGGCAAGGATTCAGATTGCATGAAGGTAAAACATATAGGTTTGTTTCTAAATGTCCCATGTCACACTGAAACACAGACCAAGCAGGGAGTCTAAGACTTCACAAGGCTAAAACATATAGGTTTGTTCCTAAAACTATATCCCAACTTCACTGGGCTACACAGATACCAGCCGCAGTAGCAACCTTCAAACTGAAATACAGGACGGCACAGAGAATAAAAATTCCCAAAGGTAAAACATAGACTTAAGTCTCTAAATGTCAGTCACAATATTGATAGAAAAGCAGGTTCTGATGCACATAGACCAGACGCCGACTCACATGCTGGTTGTGTCGAGGAGGCCGCACAGGGCAAACTGCTCCGCCAGGATGACCTTGACCGTGTTCACGTCTGCTCCAGAGGTCAGCAGGAAGACCACGATGTGCGTGAGGCGAGGGTCCTCCTCCGGCAGGCGGGACGGCAAGGTTTGAGCCAGGGCCTTCAGTCGCGCCATCTCACGCTCCATCGCCTGCAACAACAGTCCAGGGCTTAAACACACACGGCAAACAGGGGTTGCAGGGCTGGTTGTTGAATGACCAACAAGTCAGCACTATATAGGCTATACTGTGGATGGGCCCTAAGGCTGACATCTGACAATTTTATGAGAAAGGGGAGGAAGACGTGAACTTCTTGGCTATATTGTGAATGGGTCTCAAGACTAATGGATGACAATATTTCTAAATCTAGCTTGTCTATAGAGAACAATTAAATCCCCGCTTGAACAAAATTTGTTCTGGACCCATCTGTGTCAACCCAGCATGAGATTGGTAACCAAGGCAAAGAAAGAAACGCCAACTTAACTCACAAGTAATTTAGGAGCTTACCCTTTGGTTCCCCAGCGCTCTGTCACTGAGCATGAGACAAACTGTCACTGTTTAATATGAACTTGGGATAAGATAAGCTACAAAGGTTTATCTCAAGCAGATTTGAATCTATTACCGTATCAATACAAAAAACAAAAAAAAACACATATATATATAATGTATAAAAGAGATGAGCCGAAGTGGTGCTGGTAACAAACACAGGGAGGCCGCCTCACCCCCATAAAGATGTCTCTGGGATTTCCCGGTGGGGTTCCTCTCGCCGCAAGCGTGTCTGTGACAGAGGTCAAGGTCGCCTGGAGAGACAGTCGGGCATGGGCGTCGGCCAGCGCTGCTATAGCCGAGTTCACAGGTCGCATTATAGTCGTCTCCCCTGAATCGTCAGCGCAGAGAGAAAAAATAAGGGGGGGTTAGGTCAGCACACACACAAAAATATAAATATTTCACAGTTTTAGCATTCACTGAGAAATCAGAGAGAGAAAACACACTTGTACTACTGACAAAACAATTAATATGCATTCTTTTGGCATAACCATTGCAATGTGATATGAATCAAGTTTTCAAAAATCATCATACACTACAGTCACTGAAATGCAAAATTTAAAAAAAAAAAAAAATTTTTGTAAAATAAAACCTCCTCGACCTGGCCTCTGCTCCCCGGTCATCACGACGTCCGAGTCCCCGGACAACGACCGGCCGCTACCTTGACCCCTGCCCTCAGCAGACAGCCTTGACCCCGCCTGAGTGCCTGCGCTTGACAGAGACCTCTGACCTCCGGAGGTCGAAACCGATCCGACCCCTGCCCCAGGGGTGGACGAGGCAGAACTGGACGACGGAGAGCTGACCCCGGTGTGTGCTGGGGAGGAGTGTGGTGGGCCCGACGCCTTCCGCTGCCGCTGCTCCGCATCCCAGGTGAGCATCTCCTGCTGGAACACAGAGTTGTCCTCCCTGACCACCCGCTGGAGGTCGGCCGGCAAGGTCGCCTCGGAGTTGGCGGCAGCACTGCTGTTAGCATCACCTGCGGGGGAACACAGAGAGAGAGAATAAGCATCAAACAAATCTCGTATAATGATGCGTCACAAAACAATGTGCCATGAAAAAATGGATCACAGATCAACACACCACCAAACAATATGTCCCATATCAATGCATGACAAAAATTAGACAAAGCGATCCGATCTCCTTCTACCATTAGACAAAAGGATCCGATCTCCTTCTACCATTAGACAAAGCGACCCGATCTCCTTCTACCATTAGACAAAGCGACCCGATCTCCTTCTACCATTAGACAAAGCGACCCGCTCTCCTTCTACCATTAGACAAAGCGACCCGCTCTCCTTCTACCATTAGACAAAGCGACCCGCTCTCCTTCTACCATTAGACAAAGCGACCCGCTCTCCTTCTACCATTAGACAAAGCGACCCGCTCTCCTTCTACCATTAGACAAAGCGACCCGCTCTCCTTCTACCATTAGACAAAGCGACCCGCTCTCCTTCTACCATTAGACAAAGCGACCCGCTCTCCTTCTACCATTAGACAAAGCGACCCGCTCTCCTTCTACCATTAGACAAAGCGACCCGCTCTCCTTCTACCATTAGACAAAGCGACCCGCTCTCCTTCTACCATTAGACAAAGCGACCCGATCTCCTTCTACCATTAGACAAAGCGACCCGATCTCCTTCTACCATTAGACAAAGCGACCCGATCTCCTTCTACCATTAGACAAAGCGACCCGCTCTCCTTCTACCATTAGACAAAGCGACCCGCTCTCCTGCTCACCCTGATCCTCCTCCAGCCTGGACCGGTCTATGTACATCAGGCAGTAGGCACTGGCGTTGTGGTGACCCCCGACCCCCTCCTTCTGAACTTCGTCCAGCGACGACTCCGACACAGTGATGTCGTTGAACTTGAGCCAGCGGCCCCCGTCTCCGCCTCCTCTCCCAGCATCCCCATCATCCCCGGCTCCGAGGCTGCCAGACTTCCTGTTCCTGTTCGTCGCCGTGGTGATGGTGGCGCTGTGCCAGTCGTGGATGAATGACCAGTAGTGCCCGGACACGGCCTGCCCCTCGTGGACTAGCACTGCGTGCAGGTGGTACGGGAACTGTGGGGACAGGTAGTTCAGTGGTTAGAGTGACAACATGGACTAGCACTGCGTGCAGGTGGTACGGGAACTGTGGGGACAGGTAGTTCAGTGGTTAGAGTTAGAGTAACAGTTCATAGAGCAACACTCCCGCCTTTAGTTTACGTTCTCTCATGGCTGGGTAGGGGGAGACAGAGGTGGATTGGTTTATACAATTGATGGCTAGCTAATAAAAGCAGTAAATGTGGTACAGGATCTGTGGCAAGAAGAAAAGGTTGCTTAGCTGGATACTGTCAAATACATATTTTTTCTACCAATACAGACGTACGTACTCAGGAGGTCAAACACGTACTTAATCCATATTCTACGTATTGGTTGGCAGCTATGTGTCAGCCTGTCATGGATCAAGCTTAAGTTCTTAAGTTCCACTAAATTCCCATAGGTTTGGGCCTGACATGAATTTAAAAAAACGTGTCATAGGAATTTAGGATATAAAAGCTTGTTACCTTTTTCATGCAGTCTTCCGAGTACATCCCTTTGAGTTTACCCTCCAGCGTAGAGATTTTCTTCTGGAGCTCTGTGCACAATAAGAAAAAAAAAATGTGTTTATCAAACTAATCAAATGTACAAGCATCATAATGCAGAGCCTACATAAAAAAAAAACATTCATATAAAGTTTTGAAGCCACATTAACCCAGAATCACAAAGAAAATTTGAAATTAAAAGCTGGTGGAAAGATTATAAAGAAAACAACATAAGAAGGAACAGAAATCCAATCAGAAATAAGTTGAACTTTTATGAACGATGAACAATCACATTGACTTTAGTATAATTTAATCATTAATTTTATTATGTTCTGAAAATTTTTCTTTCCAATTAACAAAAGAGTTACAGTGCTAAAATAGCAATGTGACTTTTGACTTATTTTGTTTCAAGAAGACATTGCTGACAAAAAAATTTAAAGATATTTTGTTTAGATTTTTAGCCCTGAATCCAGAAATTATTATTTTATGTGCCCAATTTACTTTTCTCATGCAAATTCCTCCCCCGCCTACCCCCCGACTTATAACCATACAATCTATAAATTGAGGCTTTTTTTCTTAGAGCTATCATTTCCTATGTGACTAATTCATTGCCGTAACAACAGATTGGTTTGATTTAGATCATAGTTCACAGACTCTGACCCTAACTTAGAAATCAAAAAGGTCCGCTTGTTTTTAACTAAGTAAAATGGAGAACTATAGCAGCATTTCTATACAAACACGGGACTAGTTTTTTTTTTAAATCATCGCCCACAACAAACGAGCGTATATATACCACTTTGCAAAATCAATGACAAAAAGAAACAACCAGTGTAAAACACCTACAACTCAAACTCTACGCAACCAGTGTAAAACTTGTACC
>RQTK01000410.1:90655-107336 GCA_003991915.1 Elysia chlorotica
AAGGAACAGAAATCCAATCAGAAACAAGTTAACTTTTATGAACAACGTACAATCACATTGACTTTAGTATAATTTAATCATTTTATTATGTTCTGAAAGTTTTTCTTTCCAATTAACAAAAGAGTTACAGTGCTAAAATAGCAATGTGACTTTTGACTTATTTTGTTTCAAGAAGACATTGCTGACAAAAAAATTTAAAGATATTTTGTTTAGATTTTTAGCCCTGAATCCAGAAATTATTATTTTATGTGCCCAATTTACTTTTCTCATGCAAATTCCTCCCCCGCCTACCCCCCGACTTATAACCATACAATCTATAAATTGAGGCTTTTTTTCTTAGAGCTATCATTTCCTATGTGACTAATTCATTGCCGTAACAACAGATTGGTTTGATTTAGATCATAGTTCACAGACTCTGACCCTAACTTAGAAATCAAAAAGGTCCGCTTGTTTTTAACTAAGTAAAATGGAGAACTATAGCAGCATTTCTATACAAACACGGGACTAGTTTTTTTTTTTTTAATCATCAACAAAAAATGAGCGTATATGCCATTCTGCAAAATCAATGACAAAATGAAACAACCAGTGTAAAACACCTACAACTCAAACTCTAAACAACTAGCATAAAACTAGTCAATTTCTCACTCAGTCGGTCACATGGGCAGACACTGACCTCTGACGTCCGTCTCGACCTCCTGGCGCCACCGCCTCAAGCACGCCTGGAGAACGACCAGTTCCTCCGAACTGCACGACCTTGGGTGAGGGGGCACGGCCGACAGGGCACCGCTACATCCGCCCGGGGTCAGAGGTGAGGGGTCAACAACAACAGGGGTCAGACAAACAGTCGCAGAGGTAGAACAGGTGGATTGTGGGTCGGTGGTGGGGGTGCTGGGGGCGGGAATCGCAGTCGGGTTGGCCGATGACGAAGATGACGGTGATGATGATATTGACAATGGCAACGCTGATGATAGTGATACTGATGTTGATGACGGCAATGGCGTGGTGGCGAGTCGTGTTTGAGGAGAAGGGGCGCCAGTTGCCACGGCAACCGGCATCAGTCTGGGCTCAAACTCCACCTGCACCGACGAGTCCTTAAATTTTTTTGCCTCTGGGGCTGGAGAGGCGGATGAGGAAAGGGAGGAGGGAAACGAGGGGAAGGGCATGGGGTTTGAGGTTCCAGACGAACTAAGGACTTTTGATTGTGCGTGGATGCTGGCGGAGTTATTTCCCTCTGTTAAGGGGGGGAACGCGGGTGGGTGCAGGGGCGACGAGGAGGGGTTTTCAGGATCAGCAAACTGCGCTGAGCAGGAGGGGGGTGGCAATGCTGATGTTGTTGTTGTTGTTGCTGTTGTTAGTGGTGTTGCCGTTGATGTTGCGGACCTCATAGGACCAACAGGGGAGGTAATTAGGGTCTCCTCCTCTCCTAGCGACGTCATGGACACGTCCTGGCTGTTCCTATTATGAGAGAAGAGAATGAGCAAACCCATGAGAAAAAACGAGCAAACCCATGAGAGAAGAGAATGAGCAAACCCATGAGAGAAGAAAATGAGCAAACCCATGAGAGAAGAGAATGAGCAAACCCATGAGAGAAGAGAATGAGCAAACCCATGAGAGAAGAGAATGAGCAAACCCATGAGAGAAGACAATGAGCAAACCCATGAGAGAAGAGAATGAGCAAACCCATGAGAGAAGAGAATGAGCAAACCCATGAGAGAAGACAATGAGCAAACCCATGAGAGAAGAGAATGAGCAAACCCATGAGAGAAGACAATGAGCAAACCCATGAGAGAAGAGAATGAGCAAACCCATGAGAGAAGACAATGAGCAAACCCATGAGAGAAGACAATGAGCAAACCCATGAGAGAAGACAATGAGCAAACCCATGAGAGAAGACAATGAGCAAACCCATGAGAGAAGACAATGAGCAAACCCATGAGAGAAGACAATGAGCAAACCCATGAGAGAAGACAATGAGCAAACCCATGAGAGAAGAGAAAAAGAATACAAAAAATAAACATGATAGAAGAAAACGAAAAACCCATGAGAGTAAACAATGAGCAAACCCATGAGAGAAGACAATGAGCAAACCCATGAGAGAAGACAATGAGGTAGCCAGGGAAAAGTAGGGTCACGCCCAGTGAATTCTCAGCCCACAAACCGTGCACTAGTGATATCAACTGGGTCAGTTTCATTTTACTAAACTTTACTTCAGTAAAGCGGGAACTGTATAAAGAATGGACGGGTCAAGATCATGCCAGAGAGTGTGAAATAGTGAGAGGTTTCACAGGAAAGATTTGAGCATGTGGATCGGGATAGATGATGAGGTTGCTTCCTTCTTTAAACCTTAGGAAAAAACTACGCCTGAAGATTGGTCAACCGCCCTAATTACAATAGAGAAATAGAGAGAACATGTGTCAGGCTACCTCCCAGCACCAAAAACACTGTACGCTCGCTTGGTGAAACCTGTCACTACATTTTTAGTTTCTGGTCATACCATATGACATAATTTTCACAAAAAATCCATAAACTTACGAACTCTCAGAAAACTGTCACCACAGGTCCAGCCTCGCGCTAACCCACCTGTTGTTCTGCCCAGGAGACCGCATCTCGACGTCGGTGCACGTGTTTGAACCCGCCCTCCCTTCGCTTGGCCAGACAGAGCGGCGACCCCCGGGCGAACTCTCGGCAAACTCCAGCGCGTACTGCAGGACGTCCGGCAGCGGGTACCGCTTGTTGTTGGAGCCGTAGTTCAGGAACCTGGCAGGGGTCAAAAGGTCAAGGTTAGTTTTCTTAACGTCCAACTTGAGAAGCCAGCGTCTCTGCAGATCACGTGCTGGTCTGCTACATTACATGAGAGCCTGCTTAACCTGAACTTAACACAGAAAGTCAGTGTTGATATCGACGGACTGCCAACTATTATCAGAAGCCAAGACTAATGTCTTATAATTTTACTAGCTGCCACACATAGACAGTGCGAGGATACCATGACTATATATATATATCTTTTTCAAATAAGCAACATGAGAATCGCAGATGAAAAGAAATACACCCTGTAAAGGATGGACAGATTTTTGTCAGTAGGGAACTGTAGAAATTTTACCACTTTCTTTAGAAATTTCAGATAAAGAACGGGCACTAAATATTTTGATGTTTATCAAAATAGGCATATCTAAAAAATGAGAAAAAAAGTATAAAATAATTTTCAAAAATGAATTGAGTAAGCCCTCTTCAGGTTTTCTGAAATTCTCTACTTCAATATACTGGGCACATGGAGAGAATAAAGAAAAGCTGCCGACCTGTCTAGCCTGGCCTGAAGCGCGGCCAACTCTTCCTTGAGCTTCCGAGCTTCCTCTCTCTTCTGGCGCGTCACTGTTTTGTTGCACTCCAGGTACCTGTTGGCAGACAGACAACACATGTCAACATCATCACACTGCTACTACGGTTATGGCAGAAATCAGATGCATGCTAAGGTGCAAGTCACCTACCCTTGTAAAGGTGAAAATGAGACGCATCTCGCTAAACTTTCAGATTATAAAGGGCCTAGTTGATTGTTGCTTTACCTTATTAGAGCGTTGTGTCCAATATGAAGCAGAAATAAGGGGAAAATGCAGTTTAATTTATTTTCTAAAGATGCAAAAATGGACTATGCCAAAAGTTCAATAGTTATTATGAGGTAAGGCTGTTTTTCTCAATACCTATTGTGAGGCAACCTTACAAGACCTGCCACAAGTAAGCAACGGTTATTTTTTGACTATGCGGATTGAAGAACAAAAAATTAATACTTTCTCTGGATTGAAAAAAATGTTCAAATAAGCCTTCTTTAGTATATTATATAAAGAAAGGTATATAGTTCAGTCTTATTTTGCTCTTGCATCCATCTTTGTATTTTTGGAGAATTCGCACTCTGACAACTTTGTGTAATCATAATGATGTTCAATTTCAACATGTTATTTTGCATGTTTAATTTTCTAAGTACCTTAAGCCCGCTTGAAGAAAGGCGCATTAAAAACGCATAAATTATTATTATTATTATGTCTGACAAAGACTTGACTCATCATCTGGAAGTTGTACAGTTTTAAATGTTTACATTTTATTTTGCTCTTGCTCTCACTACTAACATTACAATTTCAGATTGACCATTTCCGTGCTCTCGGTTTGTTTGTTTTGTTGCTTAGCCCCAGCGTGAGCACTATATAGGCTAGATTGTGCAGGCTAGTTATTGTGGCTGGGTTCCGAGCTCACCTGTCGATGTAGATGACGGGCGGAAAGTTCAGCTCCTGGTGAATTTTCTCTGCTCTGTTCAGCTGCTGGTTGAACCCAAACCGCGACAGTTCAAAGGTCAGAACCACAGGCAGATGGGTGAACCAGATCTGTGTCAGAAAAATAAAAGAGAAAAGAAAATTACACAGGAAAATATTCCAGTCCTGAGAGTGAGAAATATGAGTTGTGTGATTAATTACCATGCTTTAGCCCAACAGAGGTGCAGTTGTTTTGCAAGCAATGTTGTAAAACCCCCACTACTTTATCTAGCCAAATGTATATTTTGAAACAGATGATTGATGCTATTTCAACCTGTAAGAGCGCCCTTCTCTGACCACACTTAGCCCCACTTACCTCCTGGCCGGACGTGTGGCTCGAGTCCCCGCTGACCGTCTCAATCTCGCCCTGACCCGTCGTTGCCTCCAGGCTCTCGTGGATGTCTCGGAACCCAAGCACATTCAGCGGGTACTGACCAAAGGTCACTTCCTGTGAGAAGGCCTTGCCTGTGGGAAAAAAAAACCCAGGCAATTTTTTGTCATGATAAGTTGAATCTGCATAAGATAAACTCTGGCTTTACATAAACATATTTCCGTCATGAGGTCCCCAAAACACTCTTTTGTTCAAATTAAAATTTTTTTTTCTTAAAATTTTCCTTTAAAAATGTATGTATTCTTTCTTAGAAAGTGTATGTATTCCTCGTATATCCGTTTTGATTATTGTTAAAAAGTGTGGTCCCACGGAGACCCAGAGATGTATGTGAAGCAACCAGGGTGAACCGTGCATAAGTCGGGATTTGGACTTTTCTTCGTTCTTCATTTAACTATAGTGTGTTCAAAGCATCTAGCTCAAACTTTATATCAGCTTCTTGTGCCCCATTGTCCTGGTTTCCACACATATGGAAAAGGGTACAAAACAAGTTGAACAATTAGGTTAAGAATGAATTAACATTGCAAAAAGGATGGTATTAAGATACTTGCTCCCTAACAAGGACAGTAAAACCAACCTTGGTTGAAACCTTCAGCCTTGTATTTCCCTTGGAACAGCTGATGCACTGGGTTGGGTGTGGCCATACTCGTGCTACTTGTGCTACTTGTGCTACTTGTATATTTGTCAGCAGGAAAAAAAGAAAAACGCATTGAGTTTTTTTCACATTTTCACAAATAGTTTGCTCTGTGACAAAAATTTTTCATGAATAATAATAATAAAAAAAAAAAAAAAAGTAAAATGAATATCCAAGTTTGATTTCCAGGGCCATCACGCACCCCTTGGTTACCCAACATTCTGTCAAAAAAAAACAATTTTTACTTTTACTCCACATGTCTCACCTGGATCCAGCGGGGACACTGAAAGCATCTTCTAGCCAGTCCAACAGTTTGTGCTGGAACTCACTCACATCCTGCAATGGTAATAGAGATAATAATTATAATAACAATCGTGATAATAATAATAATAATAATAATAATAATAATAATAATAATAATAAAAATAATAACAATAATAATAATAATAATAATAATAATAAACAATAATAATAAGAATGGAAATACCAATAATAATAACAATGAAAGATTGATGGTTATAATAATAACACCCTTACCAAATAGAAAAGAAACAGAATTGGTGCCATTCATAGCATGATGCATACTGAACAGGCCACCATCAACCGACCAGCAAGTTACTTGCGCTTGCCACCTGTCCAAGTGTTAGATACTTTCAGGTAAAAAAAGGTAAAGTTTGCCCCATACTCTGAAAGATCATTGTGGAAACTTAAGAGTTATGGTGCTGACTTTCTCAACAAACAGCACTGCCATGTAAATTGTAATTACTTTCCTTGCCACACGTTACATTTTCCTTTTATTTAGCTACCAATATGATGACCTATCAGCGACCTACTTGCTGACCATCAGCCAACTAGCGATGACCTATCAGCGACCTACTTGCTGGCCATCAGCCAACTAGCGATGACCTATCAGCGACCTACTTGCTGGCCATCCAGGGCCGTGGTGGCCGACGCCTCCTTGAGGATGTTGACAGCCATGCTGGGGTCCACGTACTTCCTGTGTGAGCCGACCATCAGCCCAAACAGCTGCCGCAGCTCGCACACAAACCGAAGCTTGTGGTTCGTCTATGCCGTTGGAGGAAGACGGTTAAAATGAGGAGAAAGAAAGATGTTACATGTCACAAGATTTATTCACCTTTGCTTGCGGCTGAGGTGGCGGGTGCAATGAAGAGATGTGAGATGAAACATTTGTAAAATGGTCACGGGACTGGCAGGATATCTTCGTGATATGCCCTTAGCACTTCAACAGCATACAATGTGTTAGGAAAATCATTATCTATCAATGGAGGGGTACAATTACAGCATGCTGTTTTGGTGTTTTAGTTAAAAAAGGATTTTTAACAAATATTAGAAATGTGACAAATAACACAGGAGAAAAACCTCTTTCTTTTTCCATTATCAAAAAAGTGATAGCCCATTCTGCTATGTTGTCAGTAAATTCATTTAAAGTTTTCTCAATGATTATTTTCTGTTACCCTGGCCTCACCACCCAGATCTTCTCACCTCGTGTTCGGGCAAGGGGCAGTTTTTGTAGTTGAGAACAATATTTCTGAACTTGTGGATGTGAAAAAGAGACTGAAATAAAAACAGAAAACAACAAATTGTATTATTTTTTCGATTGATCTAACTAATTGTTGAAACACTTCCAGAAGTCTTTTGAAGATAAAATAGCATGGATAAAACACAGATTTAGGTGTGCAAAAAATAAATTAAAAAATCAAAACAAAAAAACAACAACAGAAAAGCTGCCAAGAGAAAAACAAAACAATGTACAATATACACACTATGTCATGACTTCTAAAGCTGGAAAATATTGTGGAAACTATGTGAAATAATCCCAGGCTTATATCTTCAAACAGGCACTGGGAAAACAAAACCAATTGTTTCAATTATTGAACACTTAAGTCCGCAATCAAATATTCTGTTATTGCTGAAAGGTAAAAACATAAAAATTGAATATTACAAAGGTTGTTTAAAAGTGAAGAATATATATACAGCAGTTTAATAGGTACAGGTGTAGGATTATCACAGCGTGTAAAGCTTCGAGGAATGTCTCCAGTGTATTGCCAGGAGCACTCACGAGGGAGGCTGCCCCTGGTTGAAGCACTGGAGGGTTGCCAGTACATTACTGTGTACAGCGCCAACTCAAAGACAAGTTTGTAACTTGCCGGGCCATGGTCAGTCATTGAGGGACTCCACTCAATCACTCGCCCATGGGCTGTTGGTTTTTTGATTCTCAAGTACATTACTGTCTACTGTTTCTATTGTTAAACAAACAGGCTTTGAATAATTTGTCAGCAGATGATGAGCTGCATAGTATATATCCACTCAAAACCCCATCCAACAAATTGTACTGAATAAAACTGATTACAGCTGATTAATGTAAAAAAGAATTGTTTTTTTTTTTGTTGTTTGTTCTTGACAGGGAAAAATGCTCTGACAAAAGGCAGAACTTTAGATTTGAAACAGTTACTGTTAACAACCATTTCTAAGTAGGTATAAATTGTAATTCAAATTTCATTGCATCTCAAGCGCTTAATTGAATAAAACAGCTTGAGTCATCTTACGCCCTCTGTGTATTACACAAACAGTGGTGTAAATTTCAAAGATGGCTACTATTCAAGTCTTAACAAACCAAGGGAAAAAAAAGAGAAAAGAAACAGGTTCATTTTCTTTTACATTGCCTGTTTTTTGTTAGCGAATACATTGATACACGTAAGATGGCCCCAGTCCCACCTGTATGACCGCGCTGAACCAGCAGGTATTCCCGACGTTCCGGAGGCCGACCGGCCAACCATCGGCCCGTTTCCGCTCGTGGGGGTTCAAGGGGTCTTGGAACCAGATCTCCCCCCGCTTCCTCTTGGTGCTGCCCTTGCTCTCAGCCAAACTCGCCTCCAGCACCCTGCGGGGTGGGTGGACAAGGACTTTTAGTAATAGAGTTATCTGGTATTTTCATTGGTCCATAGTAAAGAGAAAAAAGACAGTAATAATAACAATAACAATAGTAATAATAATAACAATAATAATAATAACAACAACAACAACAACAACAACAACAACAACAACATAACATAATTATGAATTCATCTAAGTATAACCAGCAGGTATTATTTGCTCACAGCAAAGAATATGACAAAAGTTGGGTACGTCAACATGAAAAAAAAAAAAAAAAAAGAAAGAAAAACCTGATCTCAGAGGGTCTGTACAAATTTATAGATCATCGATAGTAACAAAATTTGTTTTGGTAAAAAAAAAAACACATAAATTAACAGAAAATTGACATAACTATTAGTAATTATCAGAAGATCCCACCTGCTGATATCTTGTTCCTCGCGGCTGATCTGACCTCCCAGAATGCCCTGCGAGTCCCGTGTGAGATCAATGTAATCTGAAAACAGAGATGGGATGATATAAGATAAACAATTTGTATCCCTCGTAGGGAAATTCAAGGCAATATGTATTGGCAACCTATCTGCAATGTTGTTTGCCAAGAGCAACTGGAAGCCTAAGTTCCCTAACACTCTGTCAAAGAGTATGGTATAAACTTCACTTTTACTTGCTCTTTTTACAAAATATTCTTGCATACAAAAAAAAGAGAAATAGAAAACATTTGGAGGTGAACTGGCGCAAGTGGTAGAGCGTTGGTTTCCCAATCAGGAGGTCCCTGTTTCAAAATCCAAATTCTGTCAAAATTTATTTTACCAATTACATCCCATACTGGTTAGATCAGTGCCAGTATAATGTGAGCAGCAGAGACAGGAGTCTTGGTACTGACTCTGTGTGACAGCACGTAAAATTGTCAAAAGGTTAGTCTTGGGGCCAGTCAACATGATAACCTATAAAAAGTAGACTTTGAACGCTAAGCAACAAACACATTTCTCTACCATTAGCTTGTGGAGCCTGTTTCCAGCCACCCGCTGCAGACGATGTGCTCTTCCTCTGGCCTGCCTGGCTGCCCTGGTTGCCCCCAGCAACGGCAGGGCCGGACAAGCCTGACGACGGATTTCCACCTTTAGCATCGACATCATCCGCGGCCTGAGGTTTGAGTGTCTGAAATGCAAGAGTAAAAATGTTTGAGCAACAGTTTTCCGAAAAAAAAAACAACCATTGAGCAAAATTATACTATTCACACAGGTGACTAGACTTAAATTGAGAAACAATAACAACTTTCAAAGTTAATGTGTCTGCAATGGAAGATTAAAAATGTTTGAGTGAAAGTTCACCCCAATAACGAGAAAAATATGAGTTACTTCAAATATAGAACAAAAAAATGTGAACAATCAAAGTTAATCCGTCTGCACTGTCAGGTAAGTAGAAATGATCAATGTAAAATGTATGAGGAAAAGTCAAATTTTTTTTTTATCTAATTTAAAATGATAAATAGAATATCCAGTCTAAACACAGAAACCCCTATAGCATCACCAAGGCATTTCATTTACAGAAAGAAATGTGTGAAACAGATCTAGCTCACTATGATGGGAAAAGGTTAAGAGTGAGTGCATCCATGGATTTATCATACCTTTAGACTGGGTGTAGGCGCCGCCGTGTCGTCCCCAATGATGGTGGTGACCACATCCTCCACCTTAAACGTCCCATCCTTGCAGCTGCAGACCCTGATTGCCTCCCTTATGACCTCGTCAGACGCCCCGGTGACTTCATGCACCTTGGCCAGGGTCAGGCTAAGGCTTTCATCTCGAAGTCGCTGTTGCTGGACGCGAGAAACAAATGGATTATTCTTTTCTGTTATTACTTTCATCGGCCAATGCCTTAGGAGAAAGCAAAGCGCTCTCTACGTTTTAAACATATTCTAGGCTCCCGAGGAGGATCCTAATCCTTTCATGCAATGAGCGCCAAGACTTTTAAATCATTTGGATCCTGTCACACAGAGACAGCGATAGTTATCTCAGCCCCCCCACATTATAAAATGGTAATTATACATACACTCACAAAGCAAAAGGGAACAATTTCTTGACCTGATCGTGGGACAGAACATCTGACATCCGATTCAGAGCTAAGTGCTCTACCATTTTAAAGCTAACTTAGTTCATCCCAAAACCTTGGTTTTAATACAACTACAGAAATGGTGTTATAATACTTCTAATAATTTTACAAATTATACCAGAAAATCAAATTCTTGGCAACAGGAAAGTTTATGAGAGTTTATGATAAAGTATTTAAATATTTAACACAAGCATTGCATTTACAAATGAATCTGATGGAATGTGTCTATTTTTTAAGATACATGATGTTTGTTTGTTGTTTTTTAAAGAGAAACCAGAAATCAACATAACTAGGTCAAGATCTAGACCTAGTCTCTATATCTAGATGATTCATTGGTGTCCAAAATCTATGAAAATAGATCTATCATCCAGATCTAGATTAATATAGATTTAGATCTATGCAAAATAAGAATGCTAATAACGAGCTCTTGAAAGTATTTACTTTTGACGCTATGTAAAAAGTCAATTCACTTCATCAGGTTTCAGTTGTGTTGCAAAAAACTATGAATGTTTAGGCATAAGCAAAGGGCTTAATTTTACAATCTATCAAACTGCGACACTTCTAAGCTTCAAATAGGTAGAACATGGTTACGTTCTCACCTGCCCTGCATGCACTGGTTGCAACGGTGTTTCTTCAACCGTCATTTCTTTTCACAGCAAAAATGTGTTTTGGAAGGTGCCGAAGATGGCGACCACCAAAACACTACTAAAATCTTCGGAAGTTGGTAAACTTGACCTTGCCCTTAGAATAGGGAATTCCCGTTAGTTCTCTATCCCGAAATCGAAACAAAAGAATGCAAAAATAAGAACTTTTCTTACTTGGTCAAGAAACAATGATTTGAAAAGAACAATATTTTATTGTACAACAAATGTAACTCAGAAACAAACATTATAAATATTTTTCTTGAGTGTTGAATAATTAAACTAACAAATTTGTGTGGGATTAGAAAAAGTAGATTAAAATCTATAATTTTAAGGTTCTAAAGTTCTAACCTTTTAAACAGCTTTATAATATATAATTTAAAATTATCAAAAATGTAACGTGTCCTCGGTAGTATAGTGGTAAGTATCCCCGCCTGTCACGCGGGAGACCGGGGTTCGATTCCCCGCCGGGGAGGCCATTTTTTTTCTTTTCCATTATTGTTTTCTATTTGTAACTCATTTAGCATGCATACATAATAGTGTTTGTTGTGTATACGTATAGCCTTATTATATATTGTTCTCTCAGATTTATATAATAGTTTTTCACTATATGTTATTGAACAAAATCGTTTATATATGGACAGGTGTGTTATTATTTTCATTTCAAGGCCTGGTACAATAAATACTTATGTGTGTGTTCTCTTTCTTAGTATCTGAGGTCATTTATTTACCTTTTTGTTTGCTGTTGCTGTTTTTCCTCTTATTTCCTTACTCGTTTTTTCCACTTAATTCTTTGATCAAAAGGCCCAAACAATATCACCATATCTACAGACAAACAGATAGACAGACAGAAATATAAACAAACAGAAATATAGACAAACAGATAGACAGACAGAAATATAGGCAAACAGATAGACAGATTGGCAGAGACAAACAAATATACAGACACGCAGAGAGAAACAGATAGACAAACATTCACTGGCAAAGAGAGACGGAGAAAGACAGAGGAAATAGAAAGAGGGAGGGGAAGACAGACAGAGAGAGAGAGAGAGAAAGAGAGAGAGAGAGAGAGAGAGAGAGAGAGAGAGAGAACGAGAGAGAGAGAGAGAGAGATATGTATATATACATGTAATAAGACTGGAGAAGAAAAAAAAAAGAGAGGGAGAGAGAGGAATAGAATGATAGACATGGATAGAGAGATGGAGATTCAAAAGGAGAGGCGGACAGATGAAGAGAGGGAGAGATAGACACAGAGAGAAAGGGAGAGTCAGGAAGACAGACAGGCAGGCAGACAGATAGACAGAGATAGAATCTTATTTCATTATTTTTTCCTTTAACTCGACACAATTATGTTTCTTAAACAAGATAAAGGAACAAAAATTAGCCCCTGCAGTTTAGTTAGATTGATCTCAGATTCAAACGTTACAATGCATGACATACATCACTTGCATTTTTTAAATAAGTCCCACTTACGCCAGCGTCGAAGCACTGTACGTGTGACAATTATTATTAATATACAAATTAGGCGGACCCATAGATGTATATAACATGGGCGGACCCAAACTCTCAACGGTCGCATTGGATGAGAACCTTGATGGCGCCGCTATCACGTGACATGGCTGTCTTGAAGGCGGCTTCCGTTTCCGCCAGAGGGAAGCGGTGCGAGATGAGGTCTTTGAGTGCGGGCAGTTGTCCACTGCTGATCAGGCTGATGGCGGAGACAGAGACAGAGACAGAGGGGGGGAAAGCAGTTTAAAAAATATTTCTGAACGAAGACATAAAATTGTATACAATAAAATAACGAGTCTAAACGTCTTGAAATCTGCTTTGAAGAATGTTTATTAAAAAAAATACATTAAAGCAATATTGAGCAATTTACGTGAAACAACAAAACTAATTATAAACACTTTATTCTTTTCCCTCAAGGGGACTAGATAGACTGAGGTCTTTCGTGTATTATGTATTAGCTACATATATCGTCGCTATGCCACCATTTTGGACTAAGTCATTTTTGCTATTTTTGAGACAATCAATATAACTGTCTTATTTCATTATTTTTTCCTTTAATTCGACATATGTTTGTAAATTAAGATAAAGAAAAAAAAATAGCCCCTGAAAGTTTAGTTAGATGTCTCAGATACAAACTATACAATGATAATTATACATATATTACGTGCACCTAATCTTGCATCTTTTTAATAAGTCTTACTTACGCCAGCGTCGAAGCATTGTGAGTGTGGTGTTTAAGTCAGTGGAAAAAGTGGGGATGCATATTGTGTTTAAGTCAGTGGAAAAAATGGGATACATAATGTGTTTAAGTCAGTGGGGATACATAATGTGTTTAAGTCAGTGGAAAAATTTGGAGATGTATAATGTGTTTAAGTCAGTGAAAAATTGGGGATACATAATGTGTTTAAGTCAGTGGAAAAAACTGGGGATACATAATGTGTTTAAATCAGAGGAAAAAATGGGGAGATACATAATGTGTTTAAGTCAGTGGAAAAAACTGGGGATACATAATGTGTTTAAATCAGAGGAAAAAATGGGGAGATACATAATGTGTTTAAGTCAGTGGAAAAAACTGGGGATACATAATGTGTTTAAATCAGAGGAAAAAATGGGGAGATACATAATGTGTTTAAGTCAGTGGAAAAAACTGGGGATACATAATGTGTTTAAATCAGAGGAAAAAATGGGGAGATACATAATGTGTTTAAGTCAGTGGAAAAAACTGGGGATACATAATGTGTTTAAATCAGAGGAAAAAATGGGGAGATACATAATGTGTTTAAGTCAGTGGAAAAAACTGGGGATACATAATGTGTTTAAATCAGAGGAAAAAATGGGGAGATACATAATGTGTTTAAGTCAGTGGAAAAAACTGGGGATACATAATGTGTTTAAATCAGAGGAAAAAATGGGGAGATACATAATGTGTTTAAGTCAGTGGAAAAAACTGGGGATACATAATGTGTTTAAATCAGAGGAAAAAATGGGGAGATACATAATGTGTTTAAGTCAGTGGAAAAAACTGGGGATACATAATGTGTTTAAATCAGAGGAAAAAATGGGGAGATACATAATGTGTTTAAGTCAGTGGAAAAAACTGGGGATACATAATGTGTTTAAATCAGAGGAAAAAATGGGGAGATACATAATGTGTTTAAGTCAGTGGAAAAAATTGGGGATACATAATGTGTTTAAGTCAGTGAAAAATTGGGGATACATAATGTGTTTAAGTCAGTGGAAAATTGGGGATACATAATGTGTTTAAGTCAGTGGAAAAATTTGGAGATGTATAATGTGTTTAAGTCAGTGAAAAATTTTAGAGATGTATAATGTGTTAAAGTCAGTGAGAAAAAAGGGGATACACAATGTGTTTAAGTCAGTGGAAAAAAAGTGGGGATATATAATGTGTTTAACTCAGTAGGAATATGTGCTGTTTTAAGTCAGGGAGAAAAGTGTGGATACAGTGTGTTGAAGTTTTTTGTAAAACTTTATTTTCCATTTTATAGCCAAATTACACAATATGGATTCATCTCGACTAGATCTATAAATAGAAACATATTTACATGTATTCCCAGCGTCATGCTGTAGTCTGAGCCACTGCACTCTATGGTGACGTCAGGGGAACCCCCAGCCGCCGATACTATTTGCTGGGCAGCGATTGGCTCTTCAAGACCACGGACATTGATGACGTAATCGGCTCCGTTGTCTTTGGCAAATGCAAGTCTGTCGTCGTCTATGTCTGGGTTAAGATTGGAAGCGCAGTGCTTGGTTAGGAATAGTGAGATTTTTGACCATAGAAAGAGATTCTCTCTCGGACTTTAACTTCCCCAAGGTTCCCACGAAGAACCCGATGCGGTGACGGGACCCAGAATCAGGAATCTGAGGCCTGGCCATAAGTATTTTACTGAAATCGACCCTACCATTAGTGAACGAGGTGGTGTGACGAATGTTGAAGCCGCAACCTTTCGCCTGGAAGTGTCGTGCTCTATTCACGGATCACAAACTTCCTCGCTTTGGAGTTGGGGTTGGAGTTGAGTTGGTTTAACGTCCAATACCAGCACTATATAGGCTATGTTGTGGACGGGCCCAAAGACTGACGTCTGACAATTTTATGTGCTGCCACACAAGAGACAGGGCGGGGTACCATGACTCCTGTCTCAGCTGGTCACATTATACTGACACCTGAACTGGGACTTATTGTTGGAACAAGCTTTAACACAAAAAAATGGACACGGTTTGTAATTTTCAACCTCTGTGTTTATTGTATAAGCAACCTTAAAGTCAATCTAAACGTCCTTAACTCATTTCTTCTCTTCATTGTTTGGTTGCAGTATGAATGTCCCTCCATAACCAGAGAAAGAGAGATATGGAGGGACATGATCACCAACGCTATGAGACATGGTACTTGATGATGATGATGATGAACGCCGTAATAAAACTTACCGGTGACCACCACTCTCAATGCCCCGGTACATTTTGCCACCCACATGCAGAGAAGCCCCACGGGTCCTGAGGAAAAGAATACATAACACAAAATATTAGTACCGAATTAGTTAAGATTTTTCAAGTGAAAGTTTTTAAGAGTTTTAAAGAGAAATACAGTGTACTATGCTCTAGACAATGACAACAACAAAAAAAAGATGAAAAGACACTGTTCTTTTGAATTGAATTGTTAGTGAAAAGTGATTAAAGTTTCATGGACAGCACACGAACACTTAAGATCAAACCAAGTTGTTTTTTTGCAAACCATAAATAAAAAAAGAAAACTGAAATAGTTTGGGCACCTGAAAAGACATGGCAGTTTGGAAAAACATATCCTAGAAGCAAAGTTGGGGGCAAAGTGACAGGGCAGATCTACAAGAAGGTGGCTCAGCGAGGCAGAGAGATCTTCGGGCAGATCGTAAGGGGGGCTACGACAGACATAATGATGATGATGATGATGATGATGATGATGATGATGATGATGATGATGATGATGATGATGATGATGATGATGATGATGATGATGATGGTGATAATGATTATGGTGACGATAATGATGATGATGATGATGATTGATGATGATGATGACGATGTTGCTGTAGATGGGTGTCGCGGGTTGATAAATTCTATATTCAATCGAGATATGAGAGAGAGAGTGTGATGTTAGCGCTTGATCTCTGGACTGGTAAGCGAAAGGTTTGCAGTTAGAATCCCATATGGTGTCCCTGCCTCCACTTTGTATGCTCCAGAGAAGACTTACGGTCGGCGTACTTGAACTGGGCAAAGGGCGATTTATTATTACATGCTGCTAACAGCTGACCAAGTTAACACAACGCATCACCTTAAGTCATAGCCTATCAAACCCTAAACATTAAAAGCAAAAAAAAGCCTCACCACCACCACCACCAACAACATCATCTTCATCAACGCAATATCTATATCACCACCACCACCAATATATTCAGCAGCAGCAGCACCACCACCACCACCAGCAGCAGTTGCAAACAATGCCAACACCAATAACTTCTTACCCGCCCCGCAGACGAGAACGAGGCTGCCGGCCTTGACCCCTCCCCTCCTGCAGGCGTGGACAGCGACGGCCAGAGGCTCCACCAGCGCCCCCTGCTCCAGGTCTACGTTGTCTGGTAGTCTGGGTGATGATGAGGATGATGATGATGACGACGACGACGACGACGATAATAATAATAATAATAATAATAATAATAAC
>RQTK01000410.1:110315-137203 GCA_003991915.1 Elysia chlorotica
CTTCTTCTTCTTCTTCTTCTTCTTCTTCTTCTTCTTCTTCTTCTTCTTCTTCTTCTTCTTCTTCTTCTTCTTCTCCATCATCATCTCTCTCTTGTCTCTCTCTCTCTCTCTCCATCATGCCCTCTCTCTGTCTCGCTATCTCTCTTTCCGTTTCTCTGTCTGTGTTCCCCCACTCTCTCTCACTCACGCTGGATCAACGTATGCTGGGTTCCTTGCTGAATTCTACACAGCAATGGATACATAGTCATTAAAAAACAAACAAAAAAAAACAAGCCTAAAATAACAATGACATTATTATAAATACATTCGGTATACAGCACGCAAGCTGTGTATCAGATCTACGCCACAGAATTCCCTGATTAACATACAGTAGTTATTGTATGCATACTGGTACAGGTACCGCTGTAGCACGCCACTCTGAACTACGCGCCAGCGCAACTCAGAGTTCACTTGTCCGCGGCCGAAAACACTCTAGAGTATCTGTAGCGTCCGCCAGAAACACTCTATATACGCGAAATATCCTTGCCAGGCGACCTTGAACTAATTTGAGTCCTATAAGTACCACCGCCAAACATGAACCTTCCACAAAGCAGTTTCCATGCTATAAATTTCATCGCAACTTTGCTTGTAAAAAATATGAAATTAAGCTTTTAAATATCTTTAGATCATATTGTTTCTACTCTGAAATATGCAAAATCATCAAAGAAATTCCAGGGGTCCGGAAATACGTGGAAGTAGATTTTATTCTGAAACCCAGAGTATTTACGAAAGAACCATCCATCTGAAACCTGGTAACATTTCTACAGTGGTGATTCAGCTGAGAGTGCAGCCAGAAATGCGGTTTTTGTTTGTTTGTTGTTTGTTTTTTCTTGTGTTTCTTTTGACTGTTACTAGGTTAGCTTTTTTTGTTTGTTTGTTGTTGTTTTTTCTGGTGGGGGGGGGGGGGGCCCTTGGGGTAAAACATTGGCTTTCGACGCAAAAGGTCCGTGGTTCGAGCCCTAGTGATTTCGCTGCCTACTGGTTGTGTCGGTGTCAGTTTAATATGATAATGGTATCCACGACCTGTCTCGTGTGTGGCAGCTCATAAAATTGTCAGACTGTCAGTCTTGAGGTCCGTCCACAATAGAGTGCGGTATGAGGCTGATGGGCATAACTTGCATATTCTTCAGTTAGAAACTGGACATTACCCTATTTTTGAATGATATTCTTCAAAAGCCTGTAACACACTAAAGCTGATTTCGCGTAGGTAGAGTGTTTCTGGCGCCCGCCATAGATACTCTAGAGTTCTTTTTGGTGGCTGCCAGGCGGACTCTGAGTCCAGATTGTTTGTGCCTTGTACCCCATGCATAGGGGTCGTGGGTACGAAGTCGTTGCAGCTACAACTGGTCGTAGGAATTACGCGGATAAGAAGATTCTATGTAGTGACGTTGCACAAAATTAACGAAACAAAATTACTTCTTCCAGAGTCGAGATAGACTTAGATTTAGATTAAGAAGCGTAAGTACAACGTGGCGGTAATTTACAACTCGTCGTAAGACTCTGTGATAAAGAATGCTTACTAAGCTTACCGCGACGTTGCACTTACCACTCTCTAGAATGCACAGTACTATAATAGCGCGTAACGTTACACGAAAGAACAGTCGGTGATCGTATTTTATGTACCGGTATGCAAAGTGGTGTCTAAACTATGGTCACACCGATCTAGATCTAGATACATATAATTATCTAATTGTTTTACTTACCACAACATTCTTTTCTTACCTCGACACAGAATCAAGTAGATCTATAGCATGCACAATGGAAACACAGCAAAACAAATTGTAATGGCACTAGGTCACGTTTTTCGTCTAGATCTAGATCTCTGGTGGTGTTTTATCTTGAGTACAGTGCAGAGATATTTCTATCAGATTCTGTGTGGGAAAAACTGGATATGGCACACCTGCTTAACCTACAGCTGACTCCAACATGTATTAATAAAATTGCTATCCGGAGCATTTAACTGACCTTGGCGGGCTTTGTTGACATAGATCCACGTTATTGATAGTTTATGGTGAATGCGTCTTCATTTACATATAAAAAGGCTATACTCAACGACCTTGATTAGTGACGACATTGCAGCGTATCCGCGGCAGAGAGTAACTCTTTTGTTCGGTGGTCGATTTATCTAGGTCATGTGATATCACACTGCACGTCTGAACGATAACTCGTTAACTAGATCTAGGTCTTAGTTTTGGATCACTTCATCTCACCATAAGCACGGTTCGGTTACTGATTACTTCTCGACCAACCGTCACACGACACGGCTCCCTTATCGTCTGCCGCCGAATTGAGGCGCCAGTGTAGCTAGGGCAACGATTTCCACTGTCTGACTATCCATGCGGCTGGGACACTCCAACATTTTGTGGCGACAATGCAGACCCCAGCAAAAAACAAAACAAAACCCAACAACAATGGGGATGTTGATGATGATGATTAAGATGGTGGTGGTGTTGGTGGTGATGATGATGATGATGATGATGATGATGATGATGATGATGATGATGATGATGATGATGATGATGATGATGATGATGATGATGATGTGATGATGATGATGATGATGATGATGATGATGGTGATGATGATGATGATGATGATGATGATGATGATGGTGATGATGATGAGATGATGGTGGTGGTGGTGATAATCATGATGATGCTGTACAAAATCAATACCGAGATATTGATATCGCTCGTTTAGTTAAAAGACACACACAAAAAGAAACAACAAAAACAAAACAAACAAACAAAAAATAAACATCATCAACCAATAATTTTTTTTTAAATTTTTACGTAGCCTAGTCGGTCGAGTTGATAGCATGCTTAATTAGAACTTAATCTGATTATGCACGTGAATTTTGTGAAAGGGTCGTCGACAGGAGAGGCGGGTATGATGAAGTAGGGTATATAGTTTGGCCAGAGACTGTGAAATAGTAAGAGGTTTCACGGGGAGTGAATGTACGCGAGTCGGGATAATTATGTCGATAGCTTCCTTCTGTAAACCTTAGTAAAAGCTTTCAAAAATTCGCTAACCGCCTAATTTCAGTAAGGAAATAGAGTGAGCACGCTAGTTCCCCGTATCCAAAGCACTGTGAGCTGTTATTGTGAAGGGTCTCACTAACTCTATAGTCTCTGGTTTGACCATCTGCACCGATACCACAGGCCTACACGTGCCATATTTCAGTCACACCGCAATGACTAGTTCAGTAGTTGACTACAGTGTACAGTCGTGTATTGAGCTGTTATTGTGAAGTGTCTCACTAACTCTATAGTCTCTGGTTTGACCATCTTCACCGACACCACAGGCCTACACGTGCCATGTTTCAGTCACACCACAATGACTAGTTCAGTAGTTGACTACACTGTACCGACTGTACAGTCATGTATTGAGCTGTTATTGTGAAGTGTCTCACAAACTCTATAGTCTCTGGTTTGACCATCTGCACCGATACCATAGGCCTACACGTGCCATGTCCCAGTCACACCACAATGACTAGTTCAGTAGTTGACTACACTGTACAGTCATGTATTGAGCTGTTATTGTGAAGTGTCTCACTGACTCTATAGTCTCTGGTTTGACCATCTACACGTGCCATATTTCAGTCACACCACAATGACTAGTTCACTATTTAACCATCTGCACCGATACCATAGGCCTACACGTGCCATGATCTAGTCACACCACAATGACTAGTTCACTATTTGACTACACTGTACAGTCATGTATTGATGTAGCCTGGGTCAAGTTGCCAGACGTTAGTCCTGAGATGCGTCAAAGGTCTCGCCTACATGTTCAAACTTGGATGTTGAGAAATCAGCTCATAGAGTATAATATTATTTATGTACCAACTGAGCTATAACAATAATAAAGAATTGTATCCATCGAAGTAAGATAATAATGAAACGTCCTCTCTCTCTATCTCTGTCGTTGTCTTCTCTCTCTCTCTCTCTCTCTCTCTCTCTCTCTCTCTCTCTCTCTGTCTGTCTGTCTGTCTGTCTGTCTGTCTGTCTGTCTCTGTCTGTCTGTCTGTCTCTCTCTCTCTCTCTCTCTCTCTCTCTCTCTGTCTGTCTGTCTCTCTCTCTCTCTTTGTCTCTCTCTCTCTCTCTCTCTCTCTCTCTCTCCATGTCCACACTCTCTCCTACTCTGTGTATGCCATTCAGTTAGGCACGTCCTGTCTGTGGATTAGAGTACTTTGTGAAGGAAAGATAACCTTTATTCATCCAGTTGGTTTTTGGCAGTGCCATTTAACAAAGGTGTATTGTTTGTACATGCGCTAACACACGCCATTTTTCTTTTAACTTAATACCACAACTTATTACTACACTTATGGATAAAGCAATACTCTCTCTCTCTCTCTCTCTCTCTCTCTCTCTCTCTCTCTCTCTCTCTCTCTCTCTCTCTCTCTATCTCTAGCAGTCTGTGTATTGTATATAGTTAAGCACGTTCTGTCGCTGTGTACAATATGCATATTAGATTACATTGTAAACTAAAAGTAAATCCGGGATGGAACCAGAGGTTGAAAACAAATCCTTGACTTTTTCTTACACTCGCTAATCAACCAACTTTAACAACTATACACGTAAAACTATATCAATATATCCCAATGCCAGTTATCCATGTCCATATCGGGTGACTCTGTGGTGCCATGATAACCGACATTTTGGCATTCCTTTAAAAGAGAGAGAGAGAGAGAGAGAGAGAGAGAGAGAGAGAGAGAGAGAGAGAGAGAGAGAGAGAGAGAGAGAGAGAGAGAGAGAGAGAGAGAGAGAGAGAGAGAGAGAGAGAGAGAGAGACGCCAAAAAGAGGAGAAAATCCTAGAGTGAAAGTATTGTAACAAATAAACAATTGCCAAGAAAGCTGCAAGGCCGGAACTTTCTTATCCCTTAAAAAACCGGAACCGGTTCTCCCCTTGGTAAACATAACCTTTAACCTTTGTTCATCCAGTTGGGAAGTTGGTAAACGTCAACAAACCACGTTCTTCTTTTACCGTGAGTGTTAGTGGAGAAATGGAATACTTTCTCTCTCTCTTTCCGAGCTCATCCTTTCTTATTCTGTATATCTGATTCTCCTCGCGCTACTTGGAGCTGCTCCAGACAAAGTGTCCGTGGTGACTCAGTAAGTAACGCGCTTGTTGTACTGCTTAGCGTCCAGCGTTAGCACTATATAGATACCAGGTCTGACAAGTGTGCGTGCTGCCACAAACGAGAGTGTGTGGCTATCTCAGCTGGTCACATTAGCATTAAGCTAACACCGACCCAAGAAGTAGGTGACAATATGGGACAGATACGTTTTTGGAACGATCATAAGTTTCGAACCAGGGACCTCCCAATTGAAAGACCAACGCTCTACCGCTTGAGCCAGTTGGACACCCTCAATGCTAAGATAATATCGGGAATGTTGGTTACCTTTCTTTTTTACTTTTACATTCTGTAAGCAAATTGTCTTTGGGTGTGAAATTGTTAAATCAGAAATAGCATCAAAAGCTGCAATTTTATTTGTATGTTTCAGATACGCTTTGACGATTTATTGTGGACATTATTATCTGGACTTTATGGTTTTAAAATAGAAAATGGCTGTTTGTTGTTGATGGTGTTGTTGTTGTTGTTGTTGTTGTTATTATTATTATTATTATTATTATTATTATTATTATTATTGTTTTCATCATCATCGTTATTTCATTATAAAATTCTTATTAAGACTATATTCTTTATACTTAGACCTGGTTATGTTAATTGATACCAAATTATTTTTTTTTAATATTAAAATCTAAAGTAGATACATATTATATTATGACAAACGAGTGAATAATTTAGTTTCTCTATGGTCTAACCTTACCAGCAAAGCTGTGTACATTTTACCACACACACAAACCTGACAAAATAACCTTAGAAGACTACAGTATCTGAGTTTGTTAAAAACGAGTTTTATTGTTCAACACAAACCAGTTCCCCAGCCCCCGCCCCAGATTTTCCAAGGAACTGAGTGAGAGTTTCTGAGAACTAGACATAACTGTTATAAAAATGTAAAACAAACATGTACAAACAAACAACAATAGACACAATAGTATGGATCTAGATTAGTTCACGAAAGAAAAAATCGGACCAAAACTAATGACACCCTCCTATATAAAGGTATTGTTATTATTGATAGTGTTACTGTTAAGGCTGAAAACTCCCTTTACCATATTTACCATATTGACACAGGTTGCTGGGTTTTTTGCTTTGGTTATCAGTTTTACCATTCTACACATACACTAAAATGTTCTGTACAAACAAACATGACAAGACATAACAAGTTCAACAAAGTCAGTAAGAGTAAAAAAAAAAAACAACAGCAGTGAAATAAGACTTTCTTTCTGAAAGATAATTAAAAGGCTCAAGTGTTCAAATCTGCAACATTTTTTATTTATCTTTATTGATTGAAAAGATGTGACTTTTGGACAGACCCTAAACATAATCACTTCGTGTGATTTCATGAGCTTTCATGCAGGCAGAATACTGTGTCTGTTCAGTTAGACTTAGAGACAACAAAGACATTGATTGAATATCAAAACTAATGACAGACTGGCAAACTTTACCAGCACTGTCGCAGTAGAAGGAGCAGCCAGCGTCACACATATAAACCCCGCCCACCCTCCCTCTTTTTTCTTTTTATAAATTCAAACCATCTGCTAGGAGAAACAGATTTGAAACATGGACATTATATGAACAGGAGACATACAAGTTGGCGTTCTTTTCCCCTTACCAGCTTGATTTTTCTTTTTTCTTTTTTTTTTTTATTAAACATCTGTTGGAATAACAAGCAAGAAACATTAAAAGCCAACCAGTCCCCCTCTTTTTTTCTTCCTCCATTTAAAAACAAAACAAAACAAAAACTGACAAAAAGCAACAGAACAGTCGCCTATCTGCAGTAGTTGAATCCTAGCAAGAGTTTTTGTTTTTGTTTTTTTTTTTTACATAGAGGGCAAAAGTTGCAGACACGGGACACGTAAAATTATGTATGCAGGAAATATACAAAAACAAAAACAAAAAACAAATTCAAACAAGTGTAAATAAACATAACATAAAAATCATAAAACATAGAGCATGCACATAGGCATTCATGTATGTATATAATATATACATGTAGAAATTAATTTCTAAATATAGACAAAAAACCCGGTACACATAGAGGTAAAAACAAAACCGAGTCGGCCATTGCAAGTTTAAACAAATGGGAAAAGTAGAGAAACGGTTACAAAAAAAGAAACAAAAAACAAAAACAAAGACAAAGAAAATATGCACATAGAGGTATAAACAATTCTAGTTGCAAGGAAAAAGGAAAAAAAAAAGTAGAGGTAGACCTCCTATAAAAGTAAAACATAAAAATCACTGAAGCCTTGAAATGCTGTAATATTGTAACACAAAAGTTCCGCCCAAGTTAAAAGTTACACTAGTAGTCTCAAGAAGGCAGAAGAAGTCAAAAGTATGTACATGGCAATAAAATTAAGAGCTACGATAAAAAAAAAACATAAAAACAACCAACAGAAACTGAAAGATCATCAAGCAAAGAAACAGGTGATTAAAACAACTAAAGCTCTGAGAGCGGAAAGCGGGACTTGACACACTGGCACACGTGCTGTCAGACACAGTCAATACGCACATATTGGTTCACGGAGAACTAAAGCTTGACTCATCGCAGTCACACCGCGTACAGGTAAGCAGAGAAATGGACACTTTATTTGAAAGACAAAAAGCTGTAGTTTTTAAATCTGCAATAATTTCTATTCTATCTCTATTGGTTCAAAGGATATGAGTTTTGGAAAACCTTTTAACTAGAGCAGTTTCATGAGCATTGCTGGCACAATACTGTTCCCATGAGTTGAAAATAAAGAAACGGCAAGTAATGAGGCCTGCCATGTCTGGGGTTCTGGGTCTCAACTTAAAACAAGGATGGCGGTGTAAAAACCAGACGGACATCTTGACACTCTGCAGGAAGGGAAGAAAAAGTAATCTCTCTCTCTCTGCGTATAACTTCTAGTTCCCCGAGGGGAGGAATTCCTCAACACTCGACAGGAAACCCTAACATTTGATTCCGAGGTGACTTTCAACACGGCTATCAGTGAAAGAGTAAATCATTAAATGATTTAAAAATCATCTTGGAGTGTACTGGCAAGCTTAGCCCATTGAAAATCCTGTAACTTTCGACAACGCTTTATATTTCTACTAAGGGTGAAAATGGCTATGCAGTTTGAGACTGGGTAGCAATATTCATAGAACGAGCTTGTCTTTGGGCCTATTATCCAAAAGTTTCAAGGCCACATATAAAACTGATAGAAAAACCCACCTTACAAATTTCAAATAATAATGTCAAAGTTGTCTCTTTAAAAACAAATTTAAGGCCACAAATACATCTGATTAAAAAACTTACCTGTCACTTAAGTTTCAGACGCACCCTTTTTCTATCTCAATTATTGATCAAATAGTGGGATGAAATAATGGCAAGAACATAACGCTTTTTGATACTGTTGTTCTTAATTTGGTGTTAAATGTATTAGTCTTCGGTTTCCAATATTTTCAAGAAATTTGAAAGCAAAAACATAAAACAAAAAGCAAAAACTAAAGAAAGCATAGATATTGCATCAAGAGCATAAAAAACAAAGAAACATACAGGTTCAATTTTTCTTAGCAATTTATTCATAATGCTTCCAAAGTGTTTGTAAACCATCCGTCAATCTCAACTTCATGTCCACAGTGTATAAAGGTTTGGAAAACCATATATAGCGATTACTAAAGATAGCACAGTAATGTTGCTCAGTAAACACAACAATGATACATGATGGTGCTTTTACCAGATGGCCATTTCAGTTTTATCAATATAATATAAAAATTACAATGATAGTGTTCCTTATGATGATGTCAAACAAAGATCCAAGTTTAAAGCATTACGTGATGTGCAGAAACCAACTCTGGTTTTTATCAATTAAGGGGGGGAGGAAAAACATTACAGCCACTGCAAGGAGTGACGTTTGCCATTTTATGTCGAGATATAATAACTTCGTCTTCATACACAAAAATGCATTTATAATTATTTCCCAATAAATTTGTTTAAAAAAAAATGAGTAAAAAATTTAAAACTTAAACTTATCACGTACAATAATAAAAAAAAGCTATGACATTCTTATCATAATCAAGCCTGTGTATATGATTACAAACAAAACAAAAGAAAAAACCATGCCAATCTTCATCTCTGAAATACTGAAACCAGAGGGAGAGAGCAAGTGAATCTGAAACAATACAACACTGTGTAAACCATACACTAATAGAGCGGTAAACAGTACTCCTAAAACCCAAGCCATGTAAATACAAGATTAAAAATAGAAACTTCAATAGAACAAAATATGAAGCAACCAGGGCAAATCGGGCAGAGGTCGGAATTTGGGACATTTTGAGAAATCAAGAAGCGCGTTAAAAACCATTGAACCAGTGCAAATTTTTTATTCCATATTATAAATATAAACAAAGTCAATATCAAGAAACTTTCCTATATTCAGAGTGCTCTAGCGACTTGTGGCCCATTCATCCTGGTTGCCCCACAAACCGTGCGTGTACGACACGAGTCCACTGAACTAACAGCCACAAAGTCTAAACAGTCAGACTCTGAAAGAGGGCACCAGTACCTCTATGGCAAGAATTAAAAATGTAAAGCTGTTTCTCCCCTCCCCCCACCCCCCCAAATCTAATTGATTACAAATGAGGAGAGCACTGTAGTCGCAAACTTCTTTTTTTAATCATGCGGTTAAGACCTATTTTTTTTAAGAGTTCCTCTCCTCCTACATGTGTCAACTTTGCCATTACACAGACGACAACCAAACCTAGACAGATAAATAACACTTGAGGATTTTGCAATCAGAACAGAACTTGTACATATGTAAAATCAAATGTAAAAAACAAACAAAAACGAACAATAATATTTTCAGAGGTATGCAATTTTAAAGCCAAAGAAAAGAACATGTTAAGCTAAAGGAGCAAACAGAGAAAACAAATCTACACAAACAAAATGTATGTGTAATGACGACACACACACACCACTTTTTGTTGCTTTTTTTGTCTGTGTGAAGTACAAGAAAGAATGTAAATCCATAATGCTTAGTCACTGTATACAACAAATTTACACCAAAAGCAAGGCTAATTAATCACAATATAAGAAACAGATGTACAGGCATGTGTAAAATATTTAAAAACTGGTGGAAGAAGGATAAGAAACTTAAGGCGAGGGAGAATCTACGACTCCGTCCTGCCCAGTGATTTGGTAAACAATCTCCTCTACATGCACACTGGTAGGTGGCAGATACACACACACTGTTTGTTTGTTTGTTTTGTTGCTGAACGTCCAACACCAGCACTATATATGCTAATTATTGTAGAAGGGCCCCAGGGTATGGCCTGCCACACACGAGACAGGGTGGGGAGACCTGCCTAGACCAGTCACATAAAACCATAAAACACACCAATTCGACCAGTGTGGACAAAATCTAACAAACTACATATTGACCCTTCGTGGGATTCAAATCTCACATCGGTTGGAGATTTAACGTTCTATAATTCTCTAGTCCGCCCCCCTCAAGATAGTATCTGATTTTCACATTTGTATATTATATACACCAACAACAATAAAAGTAGAGGATAGTAACATGAGAGGTTGATCGCAACAAATATCCTGATGTATAAAGGAGGTTATAGAGAAACATATGTATACCGGGGGTTGAAGACTCAAAATCTATGTATATCGGGGGTTGAACAATCATTAATGTGTTGAGATTTATAAACAGACAAGCGACAATTCAAAAAGGCGATAGTGACATTGAGTAGGGGAGGGAAATAAAGATTAAAAGATGAAAGAATGAATGAACAAATAAGTGAATGTGGGTTGTTCAATGCAAAAATCAATCAAGCTCTCTCTGTGTCTCACTGTACAGCTCTCCTCTCTCACGCACAGATTGCTCACAATATAAAATTTATATGACACTCAATCAGCCACACACATGCACACTATTACAGGTTTCACAGGAAAAAAATCCAACAAAATAATAAACAAGAGACTATAAATGCAACAAATAGATTCCTGCTCAGAGCTATGCTATGGGGCCCGTCACAGCTCATCCAAGAGAATGAAATACATGTATTAATGTAAACTACATTCAGAATGCATTTGACCATACAATCCTATTGTACATCCAAACACTCAAGAGACATTCAATAATAAGGAAATGAGCGCATGAGCCGTAGAAACATATAATAGGCTTTCATGGGCATTTCCATTTTGTTTGGGATTTTTTGTGTGTTTTCCTTCTGTTTCCCCCCCTCCTCATGTTTTACACAAGAAGGTTATAATAACAAACTGGATAGAAATCCAGCACAAAGCCTTAAGGCTATTCTGTTTACTTTTATACATGGAAAACAAGTTTTTGTTGTGTGTTTGTATTGCTCACACCTCCGGCTCCTTAGGTTTCACACAGAGGAGAGGGAATACGTGGGACAGGGGAGGAGGAGCTGAAAAGTGGGGATAACAATGGGGTTTTGAAAAAAAACATTTTGCATTTTGTATAGCAGATGTAGATACACATAGTACACCATTTTAAGCCCCCCCCCCCCCTGAAATTAGAAACGTAGACACTCTTCAGTTTAAGAAGAGGGTTACAAATGCAGAATTTAAAGAGAGGAGAACAAGACTACTGCACACCATATATGCCCCTCTCTCTCACTGTATGTAGGTGAACTTTGATTGCGTTGCAATTTACACCAAAGTGCAACAAACTTGATCTTATTTGGAGGACTGTCAAGTATAACAGGACCGAAAAATGTTTTCAAAAGTATAATGGAAAAATAAAGGCCCTTCAAAGATATATTTATCTAGCTATATTTCATAGTTTTTTTTGTTTGTTGTCAAACTATATTTACTTGATGGATGGCTTGGTGCATAAAAAAAATTTCAAAAATTAAATAGAGAACCACTCTGCCTCCACCTGAGTGGTTGACAAACTATCTACCCCTCCAAATAAAAAAGACACACTCGCATGCACTGAAATCTAGTTTAGTGCTGACCGTTAAGTCTTTGTCAAAAAAGGATCTACTTGCTGAGGGACTGTCGTTTCTCATCTCTCCTGTTTTTTGAAAAACATCTAAATCCAGTTTCTAAGAACTCGACACTCAAAAGGAAATGTGATTTTAAGCAGTAGGATGAAAAAAAAACCAACAATCAAAGGAGAGAGAAAAAAAATGCAATGGACAGTTACTTTAGGCAGAATTTTAAACAGCAGCATTAGGATGTAGATTGTTCTCCCTGTCTATCGAGGAAAGAAAAGTTATTGTTTCATTAAACTAGAAACAAGGAATTCTTCTTTAAGTGTAGCTGAAATGTAACAATGTGTGTGGAACTGAAATCTTAGCAGTGAGTCTTTCCAGATTCATTCAAAATAAAAACTGGGTGCAGCGGTTGACTCTTCCATTACATTCGTCTGTGTTGTAAATTCTTTTTGAACAAAACAAATTTCAAATATAAAGCAAATGACCCATTGAAAAAAAAAAGAGAAAGATAATCCTGCTCCCCATAGCAACAGATCAAGATTAATTTTGTTTTTATCCTTGACAGGAACGGGAAGTCCAAAGATAAAAGTGCCGTCCACGACTTGTTTTCTTTCATTTCTGTGTGTAGTTGGAACTGGTGATGAAAGCAATGTTAGCCCACAATGCCATTTGACGAGTGGATGCTTACTGCTAATTACCCAAATCGCAGCATACATAAGTCTAAAAGATTTTGTTGATTAAATAGTTAAAAATTTGCTTCATTGTATCAAATTCCAATCCGTGTGTTTCACACCACTACGAAAAAAGAATATGGAGGCAACAGAAAATCTATGAAAGCTTGTTCATCCCAAAGAGGTTTTTTTTCTTTGCTCCTGCGTATGAGTCCGTTGATCAAATTTTCCATCATATCCCTGCAGTCTGTTCTGTCCTCCCGACATGCGAAAATCCGTGAAGTCACATTGATGGTAAACAAATCTTGAAAATCCACAGCCACAGTCGTGCTTTTTTTCCTCCGTTCACAAACTCTGATGTCGACACAACAATTTATGGTGTGTTATCTCAAGCAGACGACGGCGGCGGCAACAACAACGCCCCCTGTTGGTTACTTGGCTCCTCCCTCACACAACTGAGGTGGCCGTCAGCTTCTCCATGGTCAGGGTCTGGGTGATGGGGCCGCACGCCTGGACGAGCTGCGGCGAGCCCACCGGAGTGGCCTTCTCCTCGCCGGGGCTGGGCTGCGACTTGAGGCACTTGGTGGGCAGCATGATCAGCCCGGAGAGCACGGTGAGCCCGCCCGCCATGAAGAAACACAGGTCCGTGTTGTTCGTCTGGTCCAGCAGCTTGCCTGGGAGGGGGAAACAGTGAAGGGTTAAAAACGGCGTATTGGGAGACAATTTCTGTGAATGAATATGCCGAGTTTAGTTATGTCAACCTCCAATATATAGCTTATATATTGTGGACAGGTCCCAAGCACTAACATCTGACAATTTGTATGTGCTGACCAGGTGTGGAGACCCTACTCCTGTATCAGCTCGTCACATGAAACTGACACCGACCCAACCAATAGAGGAGGAATCAGAAAAAGTGTAGATGGAATCTTTTCAGTGATCCCTTGCCTTGTTTAGCTGCCCATATCAAAGCAGGAGATTGTCTGAATTTCTTGTTTAAAAGTCAAAATAGTTATATGAGTATAAGAACGATTGAATAACACTTCAGAGGGTGAAAAATTTGTCCTTTTAAGCAAATTTATTTAGATTAAAAAAACTCATCTTTTCTGTGACTTTACAGCAGGACTTACCCGCAATAGGTGCCCCTATGAGGGCCCCGATGCCATTGACCAGGCTCAGCAGTCCAAACGACTTGGCGAGCTGGTCCAGGCCCAGGAATTCTACCAGCAGGATGGACCGCAGAGACACAGACACAGCTGCAAACAAGGGGAACAAGACAGAGGTTACGTGCTGTGGACAAATCTCTCTGGCTCTAATACATCAAATAAGGGGGACAAGACAGAGGTCAAGTTCTCTGGCTCTAATATATCAAATAAAGAGACCAGCCATTTCACTAGGTAGACAAACAAGAGGGACAAGAAATAAGATGTTCAGTTCTGTGGATGTGCATATTCTTTTATTTATTTGACACTGCACCAAAACATTTCTCAATTTCTTTTTCTGGTTACATTTCCGATTCAAAATGGCATAAATTGATCATTCAAACAAGAAACAAAAAAATCCAACAAAACAAGTCCATGACTGATGTATAGCCAAGCAATAACACTTGAAAACATGAGCTCCTGAGCTTGAGTGTCAGCCAAATTTAAAAATACTTTACCAATAGAGCGTAGTTGTCTATGAATTTGATATATATATCTTTTTAAGTCAAACTCCAATGAATTATGTTCTGAAAGTGGCAGAGTCAAAGATCATTTGAACCTGTAAATGGAATTGGCTAGACATACTGTATTCACGGCAATGTATATAAAATTGCCTCCAAAATTGGGAAACCGATGTTTAAAGTTTTGTTCGATCCCAGAATTATGGCTTGTGGATGCATAACATTTAAATGTGTACCGCAAAAAAAAGTTTTCTCGGATTAACATTCCTTACACCACGACAGAAGAAAGCACAAGATTTCAACAACAATACAGAAAAAACCAACAGCACATAAATACCTATATCAAGTCCAAAGATATTAAAAGTTTTTAGGTCAATGTGAAGATCACTGTTATTGCTGCTATATCTAACCAAACCTTGACGGCGAATAAATGATGATAAAGCACGTACCTATAGTGAGTCCAAAGATGGCCGCCAGGATACACAGGGAGGTGCTGCTCTCGCAGAAAGGCAAGAAGAGCATGGCCAGGCCCGAGATGACCAGTGTGCTCACGTACAGGTACAGGGAGCTCACCCACGGCCGATCGGCCAGCCAGCCCGACAGGATCCGACCCACTGTGTTGGTTACCCCGACGACGCTCTATTCCTTGAGTCTAAGGGGCATCCCGTAAGGAACCTCTTCGCCTTTACTTGGCAAGAAAAAGAAGGGGATGTAGAACCCTGTGGACAAGACACGATAGAAAAACACACGTTGAAGAGGAAACTCATAGGTTTTGATACAACAATACAACATATAGAGAGAAAATGAGCAAAGGTGTTGGCCAACCTAACGACACAGATAAAGACTCCCTATAATTCATTACACCTCATGGAGAAAATGAGCAAAGGTGTTGGCCACCCTAACGACACAGATAAAGACTCCCTGTAATTCATTACACCTCATGGCCTTTGTCCGGCCAAGAATGAGACACCCATCACCCATTATGACAGCAAAGAAAGGCAGGACAAACTTGAACAACGAGGGGTTCACCAACAGATCTGGGTTGAGAGAGACATAGAGAAGAGAGAGAGAGAGAGAGAGAGAGAGAGAGAGAGAGAGAGAGGAGAAAGCTAACACTTACCCATGATGACGGCGAAGGTGGACAGGGCAAACTTGAGGAACACCGGGTTCACCAACAGCTCCAAGTTGAGCATGTTGACCACAAAGTGGAGACACTCGGCGGGGAAGCTCCGCTCGATCGCCTCACAGCTCGCCTGCAGCTGCTCCATCTGGTGGTCACGATAAAAGCAAAAAATGCATTCCTTGTTATTTTACAGGGTTGCAAACGTTTTCACTTGACATAAAAGTTACGCCGCTTACATGTAAGCGGCGAGTGTAAAAAATGTTATGTGAAAGGACTTAAAACCGAAGTCTTCAAATTTGCAAAAACTTACGACAATCAGTATTGGTTCAAATGATGTGACTAAAAAAAACCTTGAGTAGTAAAATTTTGTGAGCATTGGTGGCAAAATCACTGGGACTCCGTTGGTTAAAGAGGCTGCATAACATTATGAACCCCAAAACATGGCACTAAAACAACATAAAATGGTACTTATATAAGACAAGACAATGACTAGATTCTATTTTTACAAACCCCAACTAAAAAAACATAAAATGGTACTTATATAAGACAAGACAATGACTAGATTCTATTTTTACAACAGCTGTACAAACTGACCTCCTCGAGTGTGGCCTGGATCTGCGGCAAGCTGCCTGCACTGCTGTACAGCACCGTGGATCCATGCACCGAGCCCGGGCTCGTGTAGCTGAAGCCTCCGAAACTGTGTGTGCTGCTCTCTGATCGACTCGACCGGCATCTGGGGGGACAGAGTTTTACAGAGTAGAGGGTTAGACAGAGAACGCAGAGATAATGGGAAGGGAGTTTTACAGAGTAGAGGGTTAGACAGAGAATGGGGAGATAATCATCAGAATGGGTACGTTATAGAGGGAGGGGAGAGAGGAAGAGGTTAGGGATAGCAATAGAGAAGGTGGAGCGAGAGGAAGAGGAGAAAAAGGGAGAGGTAAGAGGAAGAGAGAGGGAGGGGGAGGGAAAGAGGTGAAAGAAGCTGGGAGAGGAAGGGGAGAGAGTGAAAGAAACAGACGCAGAGCAAGAGAATGAGAGAGGGAGAATGAGAGAGAGAGAAAGAGAGATAAGATCAGAAATTTAGATATAATTCACGCTTGAATTGGAGGCATCAGTATTATTACCGGATAATACCAAGGAAAAAAAGTTTCTTATAAATTACAAACCTAAAATCAAATAACCCCAATATACACATAAAGCAATTAACAATCTTAATAATAGCAATAGCATTGATCTTCTTTGTAATATTAAGTTATTCTGTTCTGATAAAATTAAAGTGTATAAGCTACACGTTTTAAATTCAAGTCAATAACTTACAGAGAGATATAAAATCATCCAAAACTGTCAATCTGAATAGTCAATTTTGAAATAAACTTTTGTCACCAGGTTTAATTTTTTTAGAGTTCATAGCCCTCCCCAGTATAACCAGTTCTTGGCTTTGGCCGTGCACAGCGAGCTCTGTACTCACCTGAGTCCCCTCGCCTTCGCCGCCGCCAGTTCTTGCGCACAGGAAGTGCCGTTGGATAGGAGCAGAGATAATCATCAGAAAGGGGCCATTATAGAGTGAGGGGAGAGAGGAAGAGGATAAATAGGGAGGTGAAAGAGAAGGTACAGGTTAAGGATAGCAATAGAGAAGGTGGAGCGAGAGGAAGAGGAGAAAAAGGGAGAGGTAAGAGGAATAGAGAGGCAGGGGGAGGGAAAGAGGTGAAAGAAGCTGGGATAGAAAGGGGAGAGAGTGAAAGAGCAAGAGGGTGAGAGAGAAAGAAATAGAGAAAGAGTCAAAAATCTAGATATAATTCACGCTTGACTTGGAGGCATCAGTATTATTACTGGGTAATATCATGGAAAAAAGTTTCTTATTAATTACAAATCTGAAATCAAATAAACCCAATATACACATAAAGCAATTAAAGATCATAATAACAGTAATAACATTGATCTTCTTCGGAATAGTAAGTTAATCTTTTCGGAAAAAATTAAAGTATATAAGCTACAAGTTTTAAATTCTAGTTTTTCATCATTTTAACGCAAGTCAATACCTTACAGAGAGATTTAAAATCATACAAAACTGTCAATAGTCCATTATGAAATATAATTTTGTGACCCGCTTAAATTTTCCCCGAGTTCATAGCCCTCCCCAGTATAACTAGGTCTTGTCTTTGGCCGTGCACAGCGAGCTCTGTACTCACCTGAGTCCCCTGGCCTTCGCCGCCGCCAGTTCTTGCGCACAGGAAGTGCCGTTGGATAGGAGCTGGATGCTCTGGATTCTGAGATCGGTGCCGTCCAAGCTGCCCGGACCAAACGGCAGGAACTGAGTGTGGTGGGTCTGGAGGTCCGACGCAGAGCGCGACAGGACTGGGTTCGGGTTTTCGCCATCAATACTGGCGCTAGAGTCCGCAGGGCCCGGGGACATTTTACTGGTGGGGATTACGTCACAGCTCTGAGTTTTCGAAACCCGGGCCTGGGAAAGAGCAAGTGCAGAGCCATTGACAGACTCTTTTGAAGGACTCTCAATCTTCGTCGAGGAAAGGTAGGCGGGGTTTGAGCCCTGGGACATCATGGGGAGAGAACCTCGTTTCTCCAGGCCCACCATCCCCGACAGCTGCTGGACTCGGGTGACCCCATGTGATCCACTGGGTCGGTAGATGGGTGATCCTGTTAGGCTGACCGATCCACTGTTGTTGGCAGCCATAGCGGCCGCGGCAGCAGCTTTCATGTTCATGTCCTTGTGCACTGCGTCGATGACGATGCTTGGAATCCCCTGCAGGCTGTTTTTCGAGGAGGCCAGGCTCTGGGAGCTGAAGCCCAGCTGGCGCCGGAACCGCGCGATGATGGAGTTATTCCTCTTGCCCTCGAAGAGCTTCGGGTCGAGCTTGATGAGCACGTTGTCCCTGGTGATGACGCAGTTGTCCAGCGAGCCGTTGGAGATGGTCCGCTCGCGCTTCTTGCTCTCGATGAGCGCCGTCATGATGTCCCCCCGGCAGATCTCCACCTTTCGGTTGATGGGTCGTCGCGGCTTCGACCCCGCCAGCCAGCGGTTCACGGGGACAAAGGTCATCCCGTAGACGGCACAGTTGAGGTGGATGCCGGCCATGATGTAGAGGGCGCCCCGCCAGCTGTACGTCTCCACCAGCCAGGTGATCAGCGGAGGGAACACAAACTGGCCCAGGCCGGCCCCGACAAACGCACAGCCAGTGGCGAAGGCTCGCTTCTTCTTAAACCAGTGGCCCACGGCAACCACCGCAGGCAGGTGTACCATGCCCAGGCCCATACCTGAAGGGTTAAAAACAAAAAGTTAAGCTGAGTTCATTGCTCAACACCTAACCTCAGCATGATATAGACTCTATTGTGGACACGAAACAAAGATTTTTATTTAAATATTTGATCAGAATTAAGACCCCAACTTGGTTGGAAGAAGCCCTTAGCATGATACCAGGAACTTGGTTGGTCACATTTTACAGAGACCAATCCAACCATAAGGAAAGATAGATGTACGGACAAAGTTACACAACATGGCATATGGGTTCCCTTCTGATGAGACCAAGTGTCAAGTTTAGTGTTGAAGTCCATACCTCAGCATGCTTCTTTATTTGTTAATGTTGCTTCGGGTCCAACGTCAGCATTTATGTGAGGCAACCACAATCAATCAGGAACAAGTTGCTAATATAAGTATTGGGCTAAGCTCTCTAAATATCTAAAAATACCATAAGTGACCTTTTTCACTTAAAAAAAAAAGTTAACTATTTTTGGTTTTTTAGGGTTAATTTTTTTTATTTTAATTGCTTTTAATCACACTATGAATAACTCCACTTATGCCTGAATCAACTTGGTTGCCTCACATATAATGATATATAGGCTGTGTGGTGGACAGGGACCTAAAACTTAACGTGCTGCCACACTAGAGACAGTGAGGGCAGACCTTCTCATCTCAGCCTACTGACCTCCAATGACTCCGTAGGTGGCAATCATCATGTCGACGCTCTCCGAGTGCACACTCATGAGGAGTCCGATGCAGGCGATGATGCTCCCAATGATGCACACCTTCCTGTTGCCGTACTTGGCGCACATGGCCGCCACCGCTGGGCCTGCAGGGAAATGCACATGGAAATGTAAACATTTGGCAAAAAAGAAACAGAAACTAGTATTCATTTACATGCAATTTATGTTGGATATACCAGCAACAACAGCAATCTAGACATAAACATTATTCAAAAATTAATGTCAATGAAAATGTTAGCATAAGTAATTCGCTAACCCCCCACCCCCCCCTAACTTTAATATCAAAGCGAGCAATTTCTACTGCAATGGAATCTGTTTACATTAAACCCATTGTTTTAAAGGGTAGTATAGTTTGGATATAACCAGTCACAACATCAGTATTGACACATCCATGAAACGTTGAAAGCATCACTAGCTACTGTCTCTCTCCTACATTGGTCTGATTAGCAAAAGTGAGAACCATATACTGCAGTAGAATCTTCTACAAGATTCTGCTTAAAATTTATAAACCCTCTGTTCTAGGTAAAATACAGCTTTGTGTAAATGCTGTATCAAAGACACCAATTCTATTTACTTTGATTAATATTAACTTAGAAAAAAAAATCATTTTCAGGCTGCTTCCAAAAGTGGATTTAATTGTACATTTCCTCTTTCATAGCTGAAATCTTGAAATGTCCAGTAAATGTGTAAAACACGACAGAGCGCCGTTAATTTCTGGCCCCTAACATGCAAACTCACCAGCGAGAAGGTAACTCCCTGCCAGCGTGCTGCCAACCCAGGCAACCTTGCTATGTGACGCTTCAAACTCCTTTGCCAAGGAGGGCATTAACGGCCCATAGGAGAAGCATGTCCCATCCACGGTGAAGAGACACATGAACGAGCCAAGCATCACAACCCAGGCCCACCCCCCATCCGGGGGCGTCGGATGACGCGGGTAGAGGTAATCATCCTCTTCCTCATCATCATCTTCGTCGTCATAGCATTTCTTGCTGACACATTTATCCTGCTCTTGCATTCCGTAATCGTAGGCAGACGCCCCCATCTCTTTCTTCTTTCGAAATTCAAGTTCTGCAGGCAAACGCATTGCTGTAGTCCTCCGCTGCAACACTTCAGCTGGAACGGCTAGTCACATGGTGGGATATCTCTGCAGAAAAGGAAAAAAAAGAGTGATTTTTCAATCTGGGCTACTTGTGCAAAAACAGCAACAGAGACATAAGGTAGTGCCGGGTTACTTCCCCACATTCGATACCGGTACTCAATATACGGTTGCCTGCTTCATGCAATGTTCATGGACTAAGACTTAATTTTGCCTTTCTCCTTAAAAAATAACATATGATTGGGTAGTTTATACATTGTTTCGTGTTTAAGTCCTGTTTTACAACCACCACGATCGAGCAACTTCACCACCACATATGCTACAAGTTGCATTTGTAGTCTTTTTAAAATTAGAATTCTAGATTTAGATCTAGATTCTATCCTTAAAATGAAAATGGATCTAGAGAAGATGCTGCATAGAAATCTAGATCTACACAGATAAAACCAGACACCAGATGTATCATATTTAACGGTGCCTGCAAGTAATTACCAATATACCAATAGATCTAGATGAAAACACACGTTAAATTACTAGATTCTCTAATAGTAATACATAGATCTAGAAGAATCTATCTAGATTATCTAGTACTCAAACCTACGTATTCCAAGTTTAGGCCTAATCTAGATTCTAGCTAGATTCTAGATATATCCATTCAAAGATTTCACTAAAATCATAAATAATAAATTAAAATATTTAGAATCTAGATCCACTACCAAACCAATTAAGTTGATAATGCATTGCTTACAATAAAAACAATGTATTCTGCAGTCTGGTTTTTCGATCATGCCACCAAGTTTCTATAATCGCGTCGCCATTTTGATGTTGAACGACATTCTACGAGAGTAGGCTAGCGCTAGGCCTAGCGTAGCACACTTTAGGATGGCCTCCCCTGACCCTAGCCAGTCAGCAGACGAGAGCAGGGACGAGAGGGTAGGTGGCGGTGGGGAGAGTGAGAGACAGCGAAAAAGAAAGGCGGTCAAACTATGGAAACCCGTTAAGTTGCTTACGTAAAGGTGAAAGAAAAAAATATCACAAAATGCTGCGTTTATCACAATCACGTTAAACATTTTAGAATCTGCAATCTAAGGTGGTTTTTATTGTTAGTTCTCGACGCACTGGTCAAAGTTGAAGTTACACAACCCCAATTTCCCCATGTGTGTTTATGTTGTTGGAACGTTTGGTACATGACAGTAAGTACGGTGATCATTTTTTGAGTGGGTTATCAGTACGGGAAAGAATAAGGAAGAGGAGGAGGAGGGAAGAGGAAGAGGAAGAAGAAAAAGAAGAAGAAGAAGAAGAAGAAGAAGAAGAAGAAGAAGAAGAAGAAGAAGAAGAAGAAGAAGAAGAAGAAGAAGAAAAAGAAGAAGAAGAAGAAGAAGAGGGGAGTAAGGGGAAGAAGAAGAAAAAAGAAATGCTCAGGAGATTGGTGAGGATGGTGAGAAAAAGACATAAGAGAAAGAGAGAGAGAGAGGGAGAGGAAGAGAGAGAAGGAGAGAGAGGGAGAGGAGAGAATGGTCTACACCATATCGTTTCGTCAAGTATTGTAAATTATTATCCAGTATCGACATTCAATTATACAACCCTGTCTCTATATTATGACATAATCTAATTTTATGGTATATTACCATTGATGCATTACCATCGTTGCATTTTTCACATGCATTAAGCCAGAATATGTGCACTATTATTAATCATATTTTAGGTAAAAGATAATTTCAGATAGTTGTAATATGAAACATAATTTTATATTCGTAACTTTAATTTCTTGTCTATTGTTAGAATCATACATACCATTTATTATTTGAGTGTGTATGTGTGTGATAAATACGTAAATTGATGCATGTATGGATTTTTCAACTTATATTACTTTAGAACAAATGCAATGTTCTTATCATTTTCAATGCAAAACCTAACATTTTTATTTTAAAAAAATATTTTTCGTAATTGCATTTGCATATTTGAAATCTATTTAGACTAGGACGGATGGATGATAGATAGATAGATAGATAGATAGATAGATAGATAGATAGATAGATAGATAGATAGATAGATAGATAGATAGATAGAGAGAGAGAGAGAGAGAGAGAGAGAGAGAGAGAGGTATCAAAACAAAGAATGTCTAAATTCTAAGCGGTCTGAAATTTAGTCCTATAGATCTAAAATAACCAGATGATAAAAATTCATAACTAACGTAGACAGTCTACACCTACACATAATAAATCCTAAAATTCTTCGATGAAACCCAAAAGGGTGTACCGCTAACCGATGCGTTCTTTTCATGAATTCAGGCCCACACGGAGCACCATACATCCATACGGCCTGACCCAGGATCTCCACTAAGCGTAAAACTGCCGCAGCAAGCAAAGCTTTTGCTACACTCGACAGTAAACAACTCGGCAGTCTGTAGTCCTTCACCTTTGTACCTTGACCTTTGACCTGACCCGGAATGCAACAGCAAGCAGCTGATGCGGCGGACCGTGATAAAATAGTCGAGGCGTTTGCTGGTCCAGTAGGTAGGCCTACTGCTTTGGACTGACGAGTGAACGGGCCATATCACGTTCGAACACCAGCTAATGCAGCGGAGCGCCATAGAGTGACACGGTGACGGATGGCTCAGTCGGTAGCGCTCCAGTCTGACTGGTGAGCGGGAGGACTGAGAGTCGAACTTCTGTCGCTGATGGGCTCAAAGGGTAGTGCTCTAGACTGGCTGGGGAACGGGATGGGATCCTGGGTTCGATGGCCCAGACCCTGTATTACGAGCTCTGTGACGAACGAATGTCACCGTCTACTTAACATGTAACTACAACAGTGCAAGCCTCTATAAGCCTACATAATGACATTTAGCCGTGTTCCAATATCGGAATAATTTATTATTATAATGCAGATGTTGCAGTCGTGGAAAACAATAAGACAATTAGTCACTGTGGTGCAAGACACGAGACTTCACTGGGGTTAAGCTGGACTGAGGGGTTTATAATGCAGGAGATAGGCTCTCTCTTCTCTCTCTCCCTCTCTCGCTCCCCCTCTATCTCTCTCTCTCTCTCTCTCTCTCTCTTTCTCGCCCACTCTCCCCCTCTCCCTAGTTTTAGTTCTCAAGGAGGATCCCAAGAAGGGTCCCAAGACTAACCTCTGATAACTTTAGGTACTGCCATGGGACAGCGCCAGCTCAGCGCCTTGGCTATGCTGTGCAAGTGTGCACGCGACCATGCGTTGCTTGTCTAATTTAATCTAATGCAACCATAGCTAGCTAACTAGATCTAGGTGCTCTAGTTTCACTGTGCAGTTCACAGCTTGTCTATTCTAAGCTGTCTATTGTCCAATCTACAGTGACACGGTGCAGCGAGAGATAGAGAGAGAGAGAGAGAGAGAGAGAGAGAGGAGAGAGAGAGAGAGAGAGAGAGAGAGAGAGAGAGAGAGAGAGAGAGAGTGAGAGAGGGAGAGAGAGGGAGAGAGAGAGAGAGAGAGAGGAGAGGGAGAGAGAGGAGAGGGAGAGAGAGAAGACCCAAACAAGCGCTTGACTGATCTGAAGCATGCGGGCTAGATCTGGGCGGGAGGTCGGCCTGTATCGACGACATAGATGTGGCGACCTGGCGCCCAGACCCGCACACTGCGCACACCTGACAACCTCACGGAAAAAAATACAACAATCAAGTCTCGGTCTGCGCACTGTACATAGTGCTTCTGTCCAAGGTTCGATACAGTTACCAATACTATAGTTATAACAACAGTTTCTGTAAAAATGTATCGAAAGTTTGCTACACGCACTATATAAGTTCAGTGTTTCTGTCAAAAGTTTGCTACACGCACTATATAAGTATAGTGTTTCTGTCAAAAGTTTGCTACACGCACTATATAAGTACAGTGTTTCTGTCAAAAGTTTGCTACACGCACTATATAAGTATAGTGTTTCTGTCGAAAGTTTGTTATACGCGCCATATAATTATAGTGTTTCTGTCGAAAGTTTGTTATACGCGCCATATAATTATAGTGTTTCTGTCGAAAGTTTGCTACACACACTATATCATAATAGTGTTTTCGTTGAAATGCTGAAATGCGCACTAGTAACTGGTACACTTTTTTGGCTCTAACAGAACACTTTGTTGGCTGGTGTGTATTTGGCAGAACTGAGTTTGACAGAACGTGACCCGCATACAAACCTGCCAACTTGTCGGAAATAAAGCGTATGACAATTTTATGAGCTGCTATATACGAGACTGCTATATACGGGGATACCATGACTCGGTCTTAGCAAGTCATATTGCACTGACACCAACCCAACGAGAAATCGGACAAATACATGTTTGACTGAGCGTGTGTTGGGAAACTAACACTTGAGCCAGTTCGTCCCAACTGAAGGGGGCGCGGTAGCCCAGGGGTAGAACATCGGCTTCCGACACAAAAGGTCTAGAGTTCGAATCCTGGCGGTTGCGTTCCCTACTGGTTGGGTCGGTGTAGGTATAATGTGATCGGCTGAGACAAGAGTCATGGTATCCCCGCCCTGTCTCGCGTGTGGCAGCACATAAAATTGTCAGACGTCCTTCTTGGGGCCCGTCCACAATATAGCCTATAGGCTATAGTGCTGCTGTTGTACGTTAACCACCCAACCAACCAACCGTCCCAACTGTACAAGCTTAGCACCCCGGACATAACAGTGTTACTATTGTAAAAAATTCACGCCACCAATCCGCGACTTTGCCGGGAGATTGGCGGGCCGGGCCCACTCGTGCGTTGCGTTAACTCGAATCGTCATCTCAGTTGCACAATGTCCCATCTCGTCTGTTAATTTCCCTGAATTTTGTGTTGTTTGGAAATGAGATATGATGTTTATACAGGTGCTGTACAGCCACACACAGAATGATACAGCTGGTGATCTGCGCCGAACTCTCAAGGTCGCCCGCCCGCCCCAGTGGCTACTCCGTACAGATAATGTCAGATGCTCAGATAACCTGCACACGCCGCACAGTGCCGCAGAGTGCGCACAGTGCCGCACACACAGTAGGCGGACACCAGACAGCCATGTCTGCGGTTATCATGCACACTATTATCTACTCTAGATCTAGGTAAGCCAAGTGGTATACGGATCTATAGATATCTAGGGGCCGTAGGTACAACGCTGTGGTAAGCTCACGATTTGCGGTAAATAAGAATACGAAGACTTACGACAAGTTGTAAGCTACTTTCACGTTACACTTACGACCCTGCGTTTAACTGTTTATTGTTCTACATTTTGGGGCACGACATCCCTCATTGAGTCAAGCATCTGACAGCGTCTGTTGCAGGGGGTTCGGGGGGCACGGTGGCCCTCGGGTAGAACGTCGGCTTCCGACGCAAAAGGTCCGTGGTTCGAGCCTTGGCGATTTCGCTCCCTACTGGTTGGGTCGGTGTCAGTATAATGTGACTGGCTGAGACAGGAGTCATGGTATCCCCACCCTGTCTCGTGTGTGGCAGCACATAACATTGTCAGACGTTAGTCTTGGGGGCACGTCCATAATATAGCCTATATAGTGCTGGTATTGGACTTTAAACCAATTCAACTACAACTACAACTGCAGGGGGTCCGTTGTTCGAGCCATGCTAAGGCGATCTGGTTTCTTACTGGTCGGGTCGGTGTTGGTAACGTGGTTTATGTATAATAATAATAATTAATAATAATAATAATAATAATAATAATAATAATAATAATAATAATAATATGTACATATTTATAGCGCTTTATGCCGAGTGCTGGGTACGCCACTCCGGGGCCCCGTCACCGTATATGATGACATAAGCCAAAAAAGCACCTCGGAGACGTTATACATACATGTACTAGGGGATATAGGTTCGCTTTCTTCGACAAAGGTATAGTAAATGTCTATATGATCTTTCAGTATCCTGGCTGTTCATTTCACATGTATGTACATGTATACACTAATACAGCCATGTACATTTAAGCCACTTATCTTGCTAGGACCTGGACCTAGATAAGCTTAGTGCTGTATGGATCTTTAGATATACCGATCTCTAATCTATGAAGATAGGATTGATACATGTATGTGTGGACCTATATGGGTGTCCAGATATCAGTTGAGACAGGAGACTGTATAGTGCACTCTCTGTTTGTCTCACAAGTTGAGTTGGATGATAAACGTACAACTAATAACATTATCAATAACAACAATGACAACAACTGCGACAACAACAACCACAACAACAATAATAATAATAATAATAATAATAATAATAATAATAATAA
>RQTK01000410.1:139728-154437 GCA_003991915.1 Elysia chlorotica
ATTGTCAGACGTCCGTCTTGGGGCCCGTCCACAATATATCCTATAAAGTGCTGCTGTTGGACATTAAACCAACCCAACCCATCTCTCTCTCTCTCTCTCTCTCTCTCTCTCGTTCGCTCTGCCACTCCCCCTCCCCTCCGCAGTCTCTGCACTGTCTTCAAAAAGGTAAGCTTAGTCGACAACACAAGGCGCTATCACTCTCTAGTGCAGGGTTTTTTCCTGCTTCTGATTGTTCATTTTGTGCACACCATTGGTCACCATTGGTCACCACTGGTCACCAGATTCCCTGACCTACCGCCCCTAGTTTCGCTATGGGCCTTGCAAGGCCTGGAACAGTGGACGAGGACACAGACATGACAGAGCGCTCGCCTTCACGGTGGCATCACACTATTCACACAGCTGTTGTTGTTGTTGTTGTTGTTGAGTTGGTTTAACGTCTAACATAAGCACTGTATAGGCTTTATTGTGGACGAGCCCCAAGACTAACGTCTGACAATTGTATGTGCTGCCACACACGAGACAGGGCGGGGATACCATGACTCCTGTCTCAGCCGGTCACATTATACTGACATCGACCTAACCAGTATGGAGCAAATCGCTCACACAGCTGACTCACCTATCCAGTATTTAGAGCTACATCTACATAAAGCAGTCACGGGCTATACTGTTACTCTTCCACAGGCCGCCAATGATTAACCTAGAAAATTTAAATAGAACAGTGAAGACGCATTACACAGAGAGAGAGAGAGAGAGAGAGAGAGAGAGAGAGAGAGAGAGCGAGAGAGAGAGACAGAGACAGAAAGGAAGAAAGACAGAGGGGAAAAGGCGAAAGATGATCATCTGTTTTTTTAGACAGGCTTTATTCGAGAGACAATGGAAGAGAGAGAGAGAGTGAGAGAGAGAATAGAGACAAGGGAAGAGAGAGGGGTAGAGGGATAGGGAGAGGGAAGAAAGGGAGGCGAAGGAGAGAGACTAAGGCGATGATCAGCTGTAATGATAGACATGCTTTGCCACACAGAACACAGTGTCGAGATGCCTGGACTCCTGTCTCAGTCGGTCACGTTATTCTTACAGTAACACCGACCCAACCAATCGTGAGCTTCGAACCGCGGACCTTCCGACCCGGAGACCAACGCTCCACACAGGAGACTGCCGGGGTACCTCAACTCCTGCCTCAGCTGGTCACATGATCATACTAATAACAAGAGGAGAGCTATGCGGCCATGTTATGCTATGTCCAGTCTTGCTTGACCGCTGGTGACAAGAGACACCTGAGTGACCAGTGAGCTGACCAGCGCAGGACCTGGCGGGCCGTGACTGACGCGCCAGCCGCCGCTGACCCAACGTGAACTCTGTAAAGTGCACATACAGTAATGTGTTGTGTTGACCAGGCTCTCTCCCTGTGTCTCACTGAAATAACACTCTCACTCCATTTCCAGTTTCTATACATGTGTCTCTTTTCCTGGCTCTCTATGTATCTTTGTCTCTCTCTCTCTCTCTCTCTCTCTCTCTCTCAGTTCCTCTCTCTTGTGGTAAAAACCCCATTAGGCACAAACTTTGTTATGAAACAGGCTTTCTGCTTGCCTACCCCTGAGCTTGTCAGTCTCTCCCTCCCTCCCTCTCTCTCTCTCTCCATGGGGGCGCGGTGGTCCTGGGGTAGAACATCGGTAGAACAAAAAGTCCGGGTTCGAGCCTTGGCGATTGCGCTCCCTGCTGGTTGGGTTTAACGTGACCAGCGGAGACAGGAGTCATGGTATCCCCACCTGTGTCGTGTGTAGCAGCAAATAAAATTGTCAGACGTCAGACTTGGGATCCGTCCACAATATAGCCTAAATAGTGCTGATGTTGGACGTTAAACCAACTCAACAACAACTCTCTCTCCCCCCTCCTCTAAGTTGGTTATGAAACAGGCTTTCTGCCTGCCTACCCCCGAGTCTGCCAGTCTCTCCCTTTCTCTTCCTCCCTCTCTGTTTCTCTTTCTCCCTCTCTGTTTCTCTTTCTCTCTCCCTCCCTCTCTGTTTCTCTTTCTCCCTCTCGCTGTCTCTCTCTCCCCCCTCCTCTAAGTTGGTTATGTAACAGGCTTTCTACCTGGGTGACAGCTACAACGGTCAACACAGCAGCAGACTGACCGCGGTCACCTGCATTATGGACCCTGGGAGGAACAGTTAATGGACACGTTCCTGAGTGAGGGGGAGAGAGAGAGGGGGGAGAGATAGAGAGAGAGGGGAGGGGGAGAGAGGAGGGGGAGAGAGAGAGAGGAGGGGAGAGAGAGAGGGGGGATCGATACAGGTAGAGAGAGAGAAGGGGTTGTGGAAAAGTACAGATAGGGAGAGAGGGAGATAGAAAGATAGAAAGAGCAGGATAGAAAGACAGAGAAAAGGGGAGAGCACAACCTGTCCTATAAACCCGTTGGCTCTTGTTCAAGCCAGAAGGACACTGCAGTTAAAAAGTAGAAAGTGACGCCCCCACAAACACGGGGCCGTTAACGAAATAAGAAAACAACTACGCACGAAGTAGGAATTTAATTCGGTATAATAATGACTGGGCTCACGTGCAGTGATTAACATACGGATTCACACGACACCGACTGCTTTCAGAAAGAACATTTTTAGTTAAGTGAGGGATCATGTTAAACTCTGCTCCGGTCTTATAGAAATGTCCACTTTTGTGAATGATGAGAGCAAAACCAAAGCACTCGAGTTGTGTTTTAACTACGATACTAATCTAAAATAACCAGATCAGAATATCAATTAGCCTAGCTATGCACACATGTGTTCACTTCAGTCCATTGGGCGACATCACCTGTGTATTGTGGGTAGCATGTAGCCTATAGCCTGTAGCCTGTAGCCTGTATAGCCTGTAGCCTGTATAGCCTGTATAGCCTGTAGCCTGTATAGCCTGTATAGCCTGTAGCCTGTATCAGGTGCTAAGCGTTCCCAACTGGGACGGACCGCCTGTATCAGGTGCTAAGCGTTCCCAACTGGGACGGACCGCCTGGGCCTGGTGTGGTCTGCTGACCGCTCGGAGAATGACCCCGTCTGATCCCAGGCTGACCACACAATCATCACATAATTCGGACACAGGGCACGCAATTTTTTTGTCTCTATCACGCAGTATCGCCCAACTGGCACGGGGAGATGGAGAGAGGGTGGGAGAGACTAAAGAGAAAGAGAAAGTATGAGAGGAGAGAGAGAGGGGGGGGGAGGGAGAGGGAGAGAGGGAGAGAGAGGGAGAGAGAGAGAGAGAGAGAGCGAGAGAGCGAAACAAGATCCAAACACAAGAAGTAAAAGTTAGTTGACTAAGAGAAGTACGTGGTACGTGATTGTGTGGTCTGTGTGGCTCAGAAAAAAAAACATCTCTAGATCTTATTGCTATGATTATTAAGGGTTTGCGATAACGGATCTTTTAGCGAAAACGAAGACGAAACGTAAAAAACCGTACTATTCATGGGCGTTCAATCAAGGCTATACATGTATTACATCCTACATACTCGGACCCCATGATCGACCCCAAAGCGCCATGCATGAGGGCAGTACATGTAGTTGAGTTGGTTTAACGTCCAGAATCAGCACTACCCAAGACTGACGTCTGACAATAGTATGTGCTGCCACACGAGACAGGACGGGGACACCATTGCTTCTGCCTCAGCTGGTCATATTATATAATCTGTGGGCCACAGCCATGCATGAGGTACACGAGAACGTCATAATTATAAAAACAAAAAACAAACAAAAAAGAAAAATCTGAAGTGGTGAAGAATGTGGGGCATTCATTTATTTATACTCACAAAAAAGAATAGTAAGAAGAAGAAGGGAAATAAAAAAAGGACAGGAGAGTGGAGGTTTTCTGCCCGGTTTTCATATTAAATAGTAAATAATCGCAATTCAAACACTTTTATATTTGGCTTTGATTTATTCTCTGAAGAGGGAAAAAAGCGGAAGGGGAAAAAGATTACGTGTAGGATTTAGAATAGAAATTACGCAACATTATGTGGCACAGTTTTTCGTTTCAAGTCAGATAACATTAATTTGATCACACCGCCATAAACTGCTAGAAGTAGAATCAAATTGGAATAAGTTAGGTTTGGGGTTATACTTATGTAAGAACTCCAGTAGCATTATCGGAGCGGCGGAGAGGTTATAAATATAACTATACTTTGAAATCCAGACGATTGCATGACGACTGAACAACCAACGTGTATAACAGTTGTTTGTCGGTGTTGTTGTTGTAACTATTATTTCAGATGTTTGTTGGTCGATTTAAGAACCATCATTCTATATCGTGTAGATCATCTAGCAGAGAGGACGAGAAAGGTGTTCAAGGTTCGAATCTAACACCATCTCTTGTGACATGTCACAAGAGATGGCGTTAGATTCGAACTCAGACCTCCTTATCGTAACCTAAGACAACAACCAAGAGTTGAGCCATATGAGGCTAATGGCAGAGATGGTGTTTGATTCGAACCATGGACCCCTTTCTCGTCACCTAAGAGCGCAGCTAACTGAGCTACTAGGAGTACATGTACCAGACATGTCACAAGAGAAGGAAAAATGGGGCCATATTATGCCTAGCTGTCTTATCAGTGGCAGAGAGAGAGAGAGAGAGAGAGAGAGAGAGAGAGAGAGAGAGACAGAGAGAGAGAGAGAAAAAGAGAGAGAGAGAAAGCTGATGAAGCACTCCGCTGACAAGACTTAGTGGTGGAGAGGTTTCCCAAAATAGTCACACTGCGGCTAGAAAGTTATAAACAGCAGTTGTCAATGTGAAGTGCCATACACGGGTAACTACTGATAATGCTGTGATTATGATATTGATGATATTAATGGTAATAATAGTAATAATAAAAAATGGAATAAAGATAATCATAATATGATGATAAAAGTAGTAGTAGTAGTAGTAGTAGTAATAATAATAATAATAATAATAATAATAATAATAATAACAATAATTACAATAATAATGATGATGATAAAAATAATCACAACACATATGGCAGTAGTCGTCGTTGTCGTCGTCGTTGTAGTAGTAGCAGTAGCAGTAGTAGTAGTAGTAGTAGTAGTAGTAGTAGTAGTAGTAGTAGTAGTAGTAGTAGTAGTAGTAGTAGTAGTAGTAGTAGTAGTAGTAGTAGTAGTAGTAGTAGTAGTAGTAGTAGTAGTAGTAGTAGTAGTAGTAGTAGTAGTAGTAGTAGTAGTAGTAGTAGTAGTAGTAGTAGTAGTAGTAGTAGCAATTAAATGTGAATGTCGCAGTAGAGCTTGGTTATCAATATGCAAGGCACAAAAAAAAAAATTAAAATATGCAAGGCACAAAAAAAAAAAAAATTTAAAATAGGTATAGTGCAGCTCTAAGAATACATAACGATATACTGGGCGGAGACACATGAACATGCACCAGATTTTCTGTCTCGGCCAGTCATATTACATGTACACTGGAACCGACCCTGCCATACCAGCTCACCAAGGGTGCGATTGAAAATCGAACTGTGGACCTAAAAATTAGAAGCCGTACGCTCTAGTTTTGAAACAATTCGCACCACACTCCGTTTTTGTTTGTTTTTTTTCCACCTCGGAAATTTTGGTCGCAGAAAACAAAACAATTAAAAATAAAATCAAGAAGAAGAAAAAAGTCAACTAAAGATTGATACACTCTCTCTGTCTCTATGTCTCTCTCTCTCTCTCTCTCTCTCTCTCTCTCTCTGTCTGTCAGATTTGGCACGGGTCCACAGCCGCCAGCTGCTAGTTGTGCTCTACCGTATTGTACCATGCTGTATGGCCGGGCGCTTCTCCTTCTGCAGCGGGACAGAAACAAACACAATATTTGTACTGAACCTTAACAAGCGGCGGCTCGCCTGGCGTGCTTGCTCCCTTACATTATTAATCTTATGGTACTCTTGGTTTTCTCGCCTGACGTCCGATGTCAGCACTATACCGCCTATATATATATATAATTTTGTGGACGGGTCCCAAGACTGACGTCTGACAATGTTACGCGCTGTGCTCTCACACCTGAGACGGGGCGGAAAGATTGTTTTGTTTTCTTACTGAACGTCCAACGTTAACACTATAAAGAATGTATTATGGACGGACCTCAAAATTGGCGTTTTACAATTGTATACGCTGCCATACACAGAGACAGTGCGGGGATACCACGACCCCTGTCTCAGCCTGTCTCACCGTAATACCAGCACCGACCCAAGCAGTTGGGGACGAAATCAGACAAATACATTTTTGAGCGAGCGTAACATAATTATACGCACTGCCGACCTAAATAACCATGCCCTAAAAACAAACTTTACGTAGGATTCATGGCATTCTGCCCAAAAACTTTGTGTTGTGTTTGTTTTGCTACAATCATTATGTGACCGGCTAAGACAGGATTCATTATGTGACCGGCTAAGACAGGATTCATTATGTGACCGGCTAAGACAGGATCCATTATGAAACAGCTAAGACAGGATCCATTATGTGACCAGCTAAGACAGGATCCATTATGTGACCGGCTAAGACAGGATTCCATTATGTGACCGGCTAAGACAGGATCCATTATGTGACCGGCTAAGACAGGATTCATTATGTGACCAGCTAAGACAGGATTCATTATGTGACCGGCTAAGACAAGATTCATTATGTGACCGGCTAAGACAGGATTCATTATGTGACCAGCTAAGACAGGATTCATTATGTGACCAGCTAAGACAGGATTCATTATGTGACCGGCTAAGACAGGATTCATTATGTGACCAGCTAAGACAGGATCCATTATGTGACCGGCTAAGACAGGATTCATTATGTGACCAGCTAAGACAAGATTCATTATGTGACCGGCTAAGACAGGATCCATTATGTGACCGGCTAAGACAGGATCCATTATGTGACCAGCTAAGACAGGATCCATTATGTGACCGGCTAAGACAGGATCCATTATGTGACCAGCTAAGACATGATTCATTATGAGACCAGCTAAGACAGGATCCATTATGTGAGCGGCTAAGAGAGACTGACGTCTAATATTTTTGATGTGCTGCGACATGGCACCTGGACAAATAATTTTTGTTTAGACCAATCAGGGGATTTGAACCGCGAACCTCCTGATCTAGAAACCAAATCTCTGTAACTTGAGCCAACTTGCTGGACTGATACGTGACCAGAAAACCCGTGTATCAGACCCGCTGGACAGTCCTAGTCAGGTGTCCAAACAGCCCATGGCCAACACGATGACCCTGATGTCCTGGGTCACGTCCACATGACATAGTTTTACGACCAAGGCCTGGGCTAGCTAGAGCGTACATTCTTGAGGAGTCGTGTCCATCTAACCAGCTCGCTCTCACCCTGTCCCTTTCTCTCTCTGTGTGTATTTTTTAAACCTTAAAATGTTACAGTATACACGAGTGAACAGAGGGATGTGAACCATGACCCTAGCGAGAGAGAGAGAGAGAGAGAGAGAGAGAGAGAGAGAGAGAGAGAGAGAGAGAGAGAGAGAGAGAGAGAGAGAGAGAGAGAGAGCGAATACACGATATCGGACTTAACAACAAATTATTTCACCCCAGCACATGCGTCGTTGTGCTAACTGCTATCTTGTGTTGAGTTGAGATGAATTTGTTTGTTTTCCAACGTCGGCACTGTAGATCTATATGTTATACAGTAGAAGGGTCTATAGACTGACGTCTGACAATTTTACGTACTGCCACACACGAGACACGGTGGGAGACCTGGACTTCTGGCTCAGCCGGTCATAATAAACAGTAGTGGGAAAAATCGGACAAATAAATTTTGAACTATCGTGTTATTCGAACCGACGACCATCCGATCTAGAGACAAACGCTCTGCAGCTTGAGCCAGTTTACCCCCGTTAGGCAACGGTATAACATTCTTTAACGTCTAACATAACTACCCAAAGTAATCGGAGGAACTGTGTTATCATTTAAAATGCAAATGGTGCACTCAGTCACGGTGCCAGGCAAAGTTCATCCCATGACTTTATAATGCGTTACTGTTAGTGTTAGGTAGTGTGGTGGTTAGACTTTATAATGCGTTAGTATGGTGGTTAGACAGACCTCGATAACCTTAATACTGTATTAAGTGATATTCACTGCTGGTCTTTGTACTTTTTCTCTGATAACTTAGCGCTAGGCCAGCCTCTGATTTTTTTTGTTATACTTACCAATTATGTATTGGTGCGTGTATTTCCAACTGTTAGAATACAACCGACTACAGTAATTAACGCGTTGGAATGTTGCTTAGCAGAGAGAGAGAGAGAGAGAGAGAGAGAGAGAGAGAGAGAGAGAGAGAGAGTTAACGACAGTATTTTTTTACAACTCCCGAGTACTACTAGTATATTAGAAAACTCACTGAAATATAAAGAAACTAATGTACCGTAGCACACACACAAAATAATAATAAAAGAAAAAAAATGTCCATAGTTTCACATGTTCTGCATGTTCTTTTGAAAGACCATCCCCCTTTTATGTTATCCACTGTCCCACTGTCTGACTCTGTGTGAGCACCTTGTCGCCCTGTCTGCCAGTCTGTCTACCTGACGCCCCCCCCCCCCCCCCCGCCTCCTACAACCCCCCTCCCCACCAACCATGGATTCGCCACGTGCATACAATCACACTTCACAGCCTGTGTCGAGTCAGCGTTTCGATATCGCTGCCCTTAACCTTCTTTGTTTTTCTTTCCTCAACCAGCATCGGTGCCGCACAGGTTGCCATAGAGGGGAGGGGGGGGGGGGGTAGGAGACTAAACACAGGCAGACAGAATAATAGAGTGAGAGAGACAGATAGACAGGCAGACACATTAGTGAGAGGGGAGAGAGAGAGAGAGAGAGAGAGAGAGAGAGAGAGAGAGAGAGAGAAAGAGAGAGAGAGAGAGAGAGAGAGAGAGAGAGAGAGACAGAGAGATGCATAATGTATGTATCCCCAACCGAGTTTAGTGGAAGGGACATGCAAGGGAGATGCAGCGACCCTTTGTTCCACAGGAAACCTGTAAATGCTTTTGCCAAACCCACTCCATCTACAGAAGTCTTTCTTCATTGGGAAACAGGGTTGTCAAGGGTAGTACGTGCGATTTCTACTAGGACGGTTGGGGGTTCGAGGCTCGCTCCCCGCATTCAAAAACGTAGGGGTACCAACTGCAGAGATCTGGGCTAACAAAGAGGAGGTGGTATGATGGATCCATTCATTTTTTCGAACTCCTCCTCGCCTCCTGTCTACCTTTTTCCCTATCTGTCTGCCTCATTACCTCTCTCTTTCCCGACCTCCAACAACATCCCTATCTCTCTCTCTCTCTCTCTCTCTCTCTCTCTCTCTCTCTCTCTCTCTATTTCTCTCTGGCCAGAACAGCATTTGTCCGGTTTCGCCTCTATTGACTCTCGGTCGGCGACAGGACACTGTATGATGTGACCGGTCGAGACGTGGAATTCTGGTAGCACGTAAATTGCCAGACGTTTGTAATGGAACCCATCCACAATGTGCCATTAAAGATCTGAAGTTGGACGCTAAGCAAATGTGTGTTTAAACCACACAACAATGACAATGATAGGACGCCGTTTCTCTATAACCTTGACCGCCAGACCCCAGGGCGACCTGTGTGTGTGTGTGTGACATGAGTCAGATGTTCAGGTCACAAGCACACACCGACCTACACACTTAACACAATGTACCCCCCCCACACACACACACACACAGCAGATGTTCAGGCCCCAATCATATTTGCACACCTACCTACACACATTACCCACACACACACACAGAACAGCAGATCGATTCGTGAATGGCTGGCTCGTGATCAGCCTATTGATTGACTTTTTTGTTATTGTTTATTTAGGTTTGTGATAAATGCACCGCAATTATATATTTATAATGACGACGGTGGTTGAGGGGGTAGAGAGTCCGCCCCTCACTCATTCATATTAAGATAACGGAGGGGAGGAGAGAGAGGGGGGGGGAGAGAGAGAGAGAGAGAGAGAGAGATAGAGAGAGAGAGAGCGTGATAGTGCTGGGGTTAGAGCGTTAACTTCCGATGCAGAAGATCTAGATTTCAGCCCATTCTGACGGCCACATTTTTCTCTGCTGGATGAGGGGGTGTCAATATCATTATGATAAATCAGCAGAATGCGGCCAACTATTGTTATATATATATGGATGTGTGTGTTGGTTATGGTGTATAAAATAGTCATAATTTAGTCGATAAATGTTTGCTATTTATAAGATATAAGCCCTCCCCCCCCAGGTCAAACTGGTGTGGTTGCTGATGGTTAGTGGCAGTTACTGCTGTGATAGCAAGTGCAGGGAGGTCATTTAACAGCTAATGAGATAACAAGCGCATGTCACAATGGTCAGCCCAAACAATGAGTTGAATGAGTCCTAAGGGCATGCTAATCATGCATTTTTCACTCCCATCCAGTGGTTTCAATGGGACAGCTGCATAGATGGTTTCAAGGCACATTGAAGAGGCCTAGTGGTATAAACCATGTACTCTTTTAAGGGCAAAAGAAATCTGGGATTGCTGCATGGATCTACAAGTTGAGGCTTATCTATCCCACAAACTGACAAAGAGCAGTCACTTTTCGGTCATTTTTACTTTAAAAGCAAAAAAAAAATTATTATTTACTACACTCGTCAAATTTACCACACTTATTCAATTGGCTTCTATTTTTCTCTTTACAATATTATGTAAAGGTTGTAACAGGATGTAATGTCATTTGGCATCTGATGTAGAAAGTCAGAATGTGAATCTTTTCTACACGTCTACTAAAGCCCTTTCAATAGGCAAACAGCGAGAATGGCAAATCCATTCGTGGTACATGTACTGAGGATATATAACACTGATCAAGCAATACATTTAGTCGTTTTAAGCAAGCAAATTATGAAAAAGTATAAGCCAAGGCTAATATAAATTACTGTATTCTAAATTTTGTAACATGTGTAGTCTCTTTCTGTTGGTAAGGCAAGAGAGAGGTTTACAGGTGTGTTTTAAAAATGTATCACATAGTGAAGAGCTAGCTGTATCTCACGAGAATCAGCAATAACTGAAGTTATAGGTTATAGATTTTCTGGTCTCATTTCAATTAATTGAAATGTAATAATAATAATAATAATAAAAAGTCCTGCAGCCTGCTGGGCGCTGAATTCAAGTAGTCTCAGATAGTCAATTGTTTATAAAAGAAAGAGAGAGAGACACACACACACACAGAAGAGAGAGAGAGAGAGATCGGGAGGGGCGGAGAAAGAAAAAGAGAGAGTTCTAATGGAGATGGAGAGAAATTTATGAATGGTTACATTATAGTTTATGATCATTTTAATGTAGATTTCACACCAATCTTTATATTAAATAACTATTTAAGACGGGAGAGAGAGAGATAGACTAGAGAGAGAATTAGAGAGAGAGAGATAAAGAAATAGAAGGAACACAAAGCATCAGAATGTCAAAGAGCAGATGCTGAGCATCGATGTACCATCTTTTTTACCAAAACATCAAGCGAAATGTCTATAGATAGATTTCAGACGATGAGACCATGCACAATCGTTGTAGTTTTCACCCACAGTGCCAAAGTAAACCAATTGATCTTGGAGACCTCAAATAACTTCAGAATTCACAGGTTAATGCCGTAAAACTTAACCAGTTCACAATAAAATTGTGCTGTTTTTTTTTTCAAAATTGCCAACACTACAGGAAATCTGACTGCACTTTTAAAGACACGTCTTAACTAAAACTGAAAAATCAAAGTACAGTGTGCTAAGATTAAGAATCTAAAAAAATGGTCTAGATTGATTGGTCTTATCAATGATATTATCTCTTTAGAAGAAAAATAAAATTTAAATGACTAATAGGCCTACTCAGACTCTGAAACCAACAATTAGAATAAGCTAGATCTAAGCTTTTTTTTTTTAATTAAAAAAAATAAAACTTAAAAAAATACATAATCTAATGTAGATCTTATTGATCTAGATCTAGATCTTCATTGGATTAAGATCTAGAATCACAAAAGCGGACATGAATTCTAGATAGGTTTAGAGATCTACCAAGTCCAAAGCCTCGTGTTCACACAGATCTACATTTCTATGGATCTTGTGAGTAGCGGATGGGCTCATCTAGATTTAGATAGATCTAGACCTCTCGGCCATTTTCCCTAGAATCACACTCACAGCTGATTCCAAACGACTTCTGTCGTGGTCTGAGGTGCTAAAAATAGCACAACTTCTTGTTAAATATGTGATTTATTTCAATCAATTGAAGGATTTTCGTGCTAATTTTGACCAATATTAAATTCAACGGATAAAGAAGAAAGTATAAATAAGACTCACCAAATCAAAATAGATGAATCCGAAGTAAAAGTGGACAAAATCCGTCGGCGAATGTTGCTAGCCCTCTCCTTTTTCTCTCTTTCGATGTTCTCGGCTTCTCTCGTCTGGTTTGCTTATTGGGCCCCGGTTTAACAGCTGGGCGATTACGACTACTTTGATAATTATAGGAAACCGGTATCTTTGTTTAAAAAATGAAAAGCAAAACTATTCAAAGATATAGTAGTCCCTAAAATTCAACATTCACATCTTGCTTTAGGTTTTCAATTAGAAAAGCTACTTTTGGGTAATAGTTCTATTCGTATTTGAGAAGAATCGTTTGCGTGGTTGGAACGATAAAAATAGCTTGTCATGTTTATTGCAGTATCGCTCTAATGAAGCGAACAGCTGATAGCAGCGAGAGCCCGGATGAAGGGCTGCTGGGGGAGTGTTGGACTGAGCCTTGCGATTGGCTGAAGCCAGGGTGATGTCATTCCACATGCAGCAGGGTGACCTGGTTTAAGGATTCTGTGACCCCGATAAGGTCAGCGCTAGGCCACATCTCTCTCTCTCTCTCTCTCTCTCTCTCTCTCTCTCTCTCTCTCCCCCTTCTCTCTCTCCCTTTCTTACTATACCTCTCATTGATATACCCTTCTCTCTTTATATCTCTCCTCTCTCCTCCTCTTGCACTTTGTCACCCTGCCACTTTCTCATTTTTCACTCTCGTTTTTCCCTCTGTATCTCACTTTACGCCCCCCCCCTTCTCTTTAATTACTTTCTTTCATAATTATTTGTGCAACTTCCAACCTCTTTCAATTCCTTCATCCGCATCCCTCCCTGAGTCTCTCTACCTCCATCCTCTTTTACCCATGTATCTCTCTATCCATCGTCATCTTCATCTTGCTTTCAGGTATCTCTTGACTCACCGTATACACCGATGTCCTTGTCTCCGCATCTCCATCTCATTTGCCCTCCCACCTTTTTTCTGCCCCCCCCCCCCCCCCCACTCTCTCTCTCTCTCTCTCTCTCTCTCTCTCTCTCTCTCTCTCTCTCTCTCTCTCTCTCTCTCTCTCTCTCTCTCTCTCTTTCTCGTTGCTTTTCTCCCTCTTCTTGTCATTGTTTCTGTTTCTGTCTTTCCCACATCTATCTCTCAATCTCTCTCTCTTTCTCTCTCTCTCTCTATCTTTGTTTCTGTTTCTGTCGCTCTCTCTCTCTCTCTCTCTCTCTCTCTCTCTCTCTCTCTCTCTCTCTCTCTCTCTCTCTCTTTCTCGTTGCTTTTCTCCCTCTTCTTGTCATTGTTTCTGTTTCTGTCTTTCCCACATCTATCTCACTCTCTCTCTCTTTCTCTCCCTCTCTATATCTTTGTTTCTGTTTCTGTCGCTCTCCATCTCTCTCAATCTCTCTCTCTCTCTCTCTCTCTCTCTCTCTCTCTCTCTCTCTCAATGAAATAGCCTTTGTATCTGTGAGATGTACATGAATAGAACGTAAAGCTTTTGTCCCAGGTCTATTAAGCGTTACTGTCTATTGCTCGAGACAAGACTAGGCCTAGCATCGCATTAAAAAAAAATTCTTACATCCATTACTTGAAAACATGATAATAATGCCTTAGTCTCAATCTAACCTAGAGAAGTATTGTAATAAACGCTGCTTTAGACATAGACCTCGAACTATGTGAAGGTCTTACTAACCTTTACGTTTAAGTCAATTCAATGTACGATCACCGTTGTACTTACTAGTAGTAGTACTGTACTAAAACAGGGGACTACCTTGGACTGGAAGTGAGACTAACTCCAAGACCTAAACAGCGGAGTGCTAGAACGCTAGCTGATGTACCCATCGGACAAAGAGTATACAATGTAGTGCCTGTACTAGTTCCAGCTTAGCTTAGTCCTCGGTGCTTCCACTGCGTGCATCCTAGTCTGGGCTTCCAGTCGACGCACCGATCACGCGTAGCGAATAAGAACAGAATAAATTAGATCTATACAATACAGTGTATAGTACGGTGTTTCAGTAGACCACTTTAAATTTTTTAATTCTGTACTCGTTGGTACGTTGGTTGGTTGGCCGGTTGGCCGGTTGGCTGGTTCGTTCGTTTATCACTGTCTATCCTAGTCTTAGCTCCCAATTGGCCAACAGTAGTCACGCATAGAGAATAAGGGTGGAATAAATACAATATACGGTGTTTCAGTGGAGCACTTTTACTTTTTTAATCCCCCAGTCAAGCTGACCTCTTCTCGTTGGTTTTATTCGTTTGGTGATCGGTTTGTTTCTTGTAGTAAAGGCGGGGGTGATGGCAAAAATAATGATGATGATGATGATGATGATGATGATGATGATGATTATGATGATGATGATGATGATGATGATGATGATGATGATGATGATGATGATATGATGATGATGATATGGTGATGATGATGATGATGATGATGATG
>RQTK01000410.1:166719-190500 GCA_003991915.1 Elysia chlorotica
AGATACTCACACAGTTGTGGTATAGGCCTATATATATATATACTTATTTGTATTGAGATACTCACACAGTTGTGGTATAGGCCTATATATATATATACTTATTTGTATTGAGATACTCACACAGTTGTGGTATAGGCCTATATATATATATACTTATTTGTATTGAGATACTCACACAGTTGTGGTATAGGCCTATATATATATATACTTATTTGTATTGAGATACTCACACAGTTGTGGTATAGGCCTATATATATATATACTTATTTGTATTGAGATACTCACACAGTTGTGGTATAGGCCTATTTATATATTTGTATTGAGATACTCACACAGTTGTGGTATAGGCCTATATATATATATACTTATTTGTATTGAGATACTCACACAGTTGTGGTATAGGCCTATTTATATATTTGTATTGCGATACTTACACAGTTGTGGTATAGGCCTATTTATATAATTATTTGTATTGAGATACTTACACAGTTGTGGTATAGGCCTATTTATATAATTATTTGTATTGAGATACTTACACAGTTGTGGTATAGGCCTATTTATATAATTATTTGTATTGAGATACTTACACAGTTGTGGTATAGGCCTATATATATAATTATTTGTATTGAGATACTTACACAGTTGTGGTATAGGCCTATATATTTATAGACTTATTTGTACTGAGATACTCACACAGCTGTGGTATAGGCCTATATATATATATATACTTATTTGTATTGAGATACTCACACAGCTGTGGGAAAGAGACCCTCGACGAACAGGAGACGTAGCCCGAATAAAATTCACCGCAACACGCCACGGTGGATTGGTTCACTCCGCTCAGAAATCGGACGGGTTGGTCGACCGTTACATACCTACTGCACACCCCGTCGATTGTCATGTATATCTCCTCTGGATCAAGGAATCAATGGTAGAGAGAAATGATCGCTCTTAGGAATACTGAAAAAAAGACGTTTGGAGGCAGAGAGAGAAAACGGTATGGATAGAGAGAGAGAGAGATTAAATAGAGAGAGGGAGAGATGGAAAGAGGGTGGGGGTCTAGTAGGAGGAGAGAGACGCATACAGATAGTGAGAGAGGGAATGTTTATAGGGAGACAGAGAGAGAGAGAGAGAGAGAGGGAGTGAGAGAGAGGGAGAGAGATAGAGAGAGAGAGAGAGAGAGGGTGGGTCTGGGAGGAGGAGTAGAGAGCCGTATAGGTAGATAGAGGGAGCTTAGAAATAAAAACAAAGAGACACAGAGATAGAGAGAGGCAAAGACAAAGACAGAGGTGTGAATAGCCAAACGGGCCGTACCTTGCTCGGCGTCATCCAACAGATTCGACGGCGGACGTACGGGTGAGGAGCCCCAGGCTAGCCAGATTCGAACCCGCGCCCTGGCTCTCAGCACGCAATGCCACGCCAGGTGACCATCCTGGACGTTCTCGTGGACGGGCTCCACACGCAGGGAGAACACGGGCCTGTCTCTGGCACCTGGCGTTGGATGAGATTGGGTGAGATGAGTGAGATTGGGTGAGATGAGTGAGATTTCTCACTATATCCTCCAATCTCACTATATATCACCCAATCTCACTCATCTCACCCAATCTCACTCATCTCACCGAATCTCACTCATCTCACCGAATCTCACTCATCTCACCCAATCTCACTCATCTCACCCAATCTCACTCATCTCACCCAAGTGAGATTGGGTTAAATTGAGTGAGGTTGGGTGAGAAAAGGTGAGATCGGATGAGTGTGGGTGAGAATAGGCAAGTTGGATGAAAAATGAAAAACGGCAACAACATAATCTAACAACAATGACAGCAGCAGCAACAACAACAACAACAACAACAACATCAGTTTGACATTAAAGGATAACACTAAACCCCAAACTAAACTAGTGGAGATACGTACGGACTCTGACCGTGCATATATAGCCCCGCGTGGCGTTGCAAGGCTCCGGTCTCCACGTCCCGACACTGGACGATTTGGTCAAACACTCTGCGTCTCTGAAGTCCGTCCAGGAGTGCTGCGATCTCCACTGTGGCGAGATACCCGCAAAGGGAATGGCGAGAGAAGGACAGCTTGCGTGGGTATATATAGACACACACCAACACTCTCTCTCCTTGTTTAACACCACCTGACCCACACGGCCCGGAGCGGGGTGGGTATATATAGGCACACACCAACACACTCTCTATACCTACGTTTAACACCACCTAGGTCTATATAAAGTTCTATACGGCGACGGGGCCTCAGAGCGGGACACTCAGGACTTAGTTGGTGACTTTAGACCACGACGCAAACAGATGGAAACAATGTGGCAACGAAAACTGGGCAGACAGAAAGACAGACAGCAGACAGACAGACAGAAAGACAGACAGCAGACAGACGAGGCTTGGCCTTTACCTTTTTTCTCCCTTCCCCATTTCTCTCTCTCTCTCTCTCTCTCTCTCTCTCTCTCTCTCTCTCTCTCTCTCCCTCTCCCCTTTCTGTTCCTTTTCATCTCTGAAAATCTCCCTTTCTTCCTCCTTTTCTCATCTCTCTCTCCCTCTCTGACACTCTCCCTCCCTCCCTTCCCCTCTCTCTCTCTCTCTTTGACTCTTTCTCTCTCTCTGAAATTTTCCCTCCCTTCCTCTCTTTCTCATCAGTCTCTCCCTATCTGACCCTCTCCCTCTCTTACTCTCTTTCTCATCTCTCTGTCCCTCTCTGATCCTCTCCCTCCATTCCTCTCTTTCTCATCAGTCTCTACCTATCTGACGCTCTCCCTTCCTCCCTCTCATTTTCACCAGTATATCCCTCTCTTTCTCATCTCTCTCTCTCTCTCTCTCTCTCTCTCTCTCTCTCTCTCTCTAAATCTGACCTGGGCGTCAATCTCGACCCAACCAAGCGGGTGTTGTGCATCTGTGTCCGTCATCTCAAGCTCCGCCCACAGCTGTTGGCCCAACGGCAACGCCCGCCGAAGCACAACTAAAAGATTATGAGAGGACACCAACATAAGAAATGAATCGACATTTTTGCTTCAATGAATTTATTTTTAGAATTAGAATTCCCAACCAACTCTAGCATTGCCTCGGCTAAGCCAACCAAAGCACTCAGAACATCTGCATTGGTTAAAGGAGGACCTATTTTTAGAAACTAGAATTTCCAGTTATTTCTAGCATACATAAAATAATGTCTGTAACAGAAGTTCTCCCAGCGGAGGCAAATGACAGGGCGCTGTGGTTTTATTCGAAAGGTCTCCGGTTCGAGCCACCCTTGAGCAAATTTTGATATCGGATTTGTGTTCGTCCCGTCAGTGTCGGTGTCAGTATTCTTTAGCCGGGACCCTGGTGTCTATGTGTGTCAGTATGGCGTAGCCGGGACCCTGGTGTCTATGTGTGTCAGTATGGTGTAGCCGAGATCCTGGTGTCTATGTGTGTCAGTATGGCGTAGCCGGGGTCCTGGTGTCTATGTGTGTCAGTATGGTGTAGCCGGGATCCTGGTGTCTATGTGTGTCAGTATGGCGTAGCCGGGATCCTGGTGTCTATGTGTGTCAGTATGGTGTAGCCGGGATCCTGGTGTCTATGTGTGTCAGTATGGTGTAGCCGGGGTCCTGGTGTCTATGTGTGTCAGTATGGTGTAGCCGGGATCCTGGTGTCTATGTGTGTCAGTATGATGTAGCCGGGACCCTGGTGTCTATGTGTGTCAGTATGATGTAGCCGGGATCCTGGTGTCTATGTGTGTCAGTATGATGTAGCCGGGACCCTGGTGTCTATGTGTGTCAGTATGGTGTAGCCGAGGTCCTGGTGTCTATGTGTGTCAGTATGGCGCCAGTCTTGGGGTCCGTCCACAATATAGCCTATACAGTGCTGACGTTGGACGCTGTTAAACCAACTCGACTACAAGTACGTCTGTACCGGTTTGCAGCACTCACTGGACAGAACCCAGTCCATGTTTTCGTCTCTCACGAACGCCATGTCTGCTTCCGGTGACCGGCTCTGACAGTTTTGCTTGGCGGCTTGCCAGGTTTCTGCCCGCGTCTCGGCCAGAACGCACAGACCGCTGCCCTCAATGTATTGTCCAAACGGGCAAGTAGGAACTCGCTCTGCCTCTGGCAGGAAAAAAAGAGGAAAAAAAAAGGCAGAACTGTTTTTAATTTGATAGACACACACAAATAAGACATGAGACATCTAAATCAAAGGCATTTAAATTAAGCTATACTTTTTTATGGAGTAAAATATTCAATTTTCTGAAAAAGTCTACAGCTACTGCTACTGTTACTACTACAGCTACTACTACTGTTACTGCTACTGTTACTACTATTGTTACTGCTACTGTTACTACTACTGTTACTGCTACTGTTACTGCTACTGTTACTACTACAGCTACTACTACTACTGTTACTGCTACTGTTACTACTATTGTTACTGCTACTGTTACTACTACTGTTACTGCTACTGTTACTACTATTGTTACTGCCTTTGTTACTACTACTGTTACTACTACTGTTACTGCTACTGTTACTGCTACTGTTACTACTACTGTTACTGCTACTGTTACTACTACTGTTACTGCTACTGTTACTGCTACTGTTACTACTACTGTTACTGCTACTGTTACTACTACTGTTACTGCTACTGTTACTACTAATGTTACTGCTACTGTTCCTGCTACTGTTACTGCTAATGTTACTGATACTGTTACTGATACTGTTACTGCTACTGTTATTGCTACTAATCTACAACAACATTAACTACTACTACTACTACTACTACTACTACTACTACTACTACTACTACTACTACTACTACTACTACTACTACTACTACTACTACTACTACTACTACTACTACTACTACTACTACTACTACTACTACTAGTTTTTCTAAACGTGTTCTTAGAAGATTTTATTACCATGTTCAGTGCAAGTTGGAAATGGTTTGTCTGCACGAGCCACAAGGACACCTGGAAGGAATGAGATAAAGATTACACGAGCTATGTATGGATAACGATTGATGGATGGATGGATGGATGGATGGATGGATGGATGGATGGATGGATGGATGGATGGATGGATGGATGGATGGATGGATGGATGGATGGATGGATGGATGGATGGACGTGTGGATGTATGAATGGATAAATATGCACATTTTGATCTACTTAGATCTGAGTATCATAATCTTTCTCTGATTTTAAAAACCTCCGTCAATTTCTCTACAGCAAAGGGAATGAACTAGTGTCCATTTCAGCAACTTAAAAACTTTGATCTCAAGTGATGGAACGAAGAACACTGAAATCTCACTTAGAGTTGTAGAGGCAAAACAGAGTTTATTTATTATTCAGTACGTAGAGAAAAGCCCCACACTGAAATCTCAGCACAGTGTGCGATTTGCACGTTTACACACACAGTTGTATCGAGAAGTTTTGGGGATTCCCATATTTTCTTTGATATCTCTCAATTTGCCGATGAATTAACTGTTAATGTAAATGGCCTCTAAGACTCGTGGACGAAATTGCGAATTAGAAGGCATACGATGAGCCTTGAGCTACCGTGACGTTGTACTTACAAAGCTACAGTCCCTAGGCTACAAAACAGGAAGCATGACTTACACGTGTGACTAACAAACCATTTCTGAGATGCCATATTCGGGCGTCTGATATTACTCCCATTTTGTTCATGCTGCCCCAAGTCTATTCCGCGAACCTTGCACGCTATAAATAGAGTCTGATTCGCGTAGATCTAGAATAAGCGCAGGCGCACACGAACTCTCTGTTGACGATATGAATGCAAGCGTAAGCACAGCCTTCTAGAAATCATTATTATTACCACACAATCGCCTTACCTGCCAGCATAGCAGTCAACAAACCAATGCCCTTCATTCCTAACCTCAATAGGTGATCAGATATGTGACTTTATGCGTTACACCAGCCCACATAGATCTGGGTCTACAAACGGCACCATAATGTCTTGAAAACGCTCTCTGTTGCACAATCGCCGAAGCCTGAAAGACTTTGAGCTTATCCAAAACTTTTGAACCGGTCGAAAAAAAAAAACGTTCAATAGGCGTAAGCTTTTGGATTTAAATTTTTCTAACCGTGGTGGAGAAAAGAGTGGAACATTTCAATATGACAACTGGAATTATGCTCTCTCGATTCTCTGTTTGTCACATTCTGTATCTCTCTCTCTCTCTCTCTCTCTCTCTCTCTCTCTCTCTCTCTCTCTACCACTATCTAACTCCTATCTCTCCTCCATCCTTTATCTCTCTTTGCTTCATTTTTGCCTTCTCTGTCTTTCTATTACATTTCCCTCTCTTAAGAAAACGCGTTCTCTTTGTCTCTTTCTGTCTCGCCCTCTATTAATGTCTCTTCATCTCTCTTTGCCTCTCTTTATCTCTTTCTATCTCTTTTTCTCTCACTGCCTTTTAACTTATTCTTTAGATAGCTAGCTAGCTTATAGATAGATCGATAGATAGATAGATAGATAGATAGATAGATAGATAGATAGATAGATAGATAGATAGATATAGAAAGAGAGAGAGATAGAAAGAAAGAAAGAAAGATAGAAAGATAGATAGATAGATAGATAGATGGATAGATAGAGAGAGAGATGGAGAGAGAGAGAGAGAACTGGGTCAGAGAAAGAAATAGAGCGAACGAAAGAAAGGAAGGGAACCATTCAGACAAGGTTAAATTTGGCCGCTAAGTATTTTACCAGATTGAGGCGAGCAAAATCCCTCTGATCCAGGGCTTGTAAGTACAACGGGAGAGTAGGTCTAGATGTGTGACTAACCAAGCATTTAGATGCTCTGTAGTCGGGATCTAAACTTACCTGAGCGTTGTACTTAGAAACATCTGGAGTGCAGACAAAACGTACTATGTAAGCCGCGCTACAAGATACCAGACTGGGTCTTCAAGTTTTAAACCCGGACCAGTTCGGTTATCAATCTATCAATCTACTTGACACGATCTAACTGGCGATTAAAGGGGGGGGGGGGGGGGTAAATAAGTGGTAGAGCGCTGGACTCGTAATCAAGAGGAACCCGGTTCGAAACTTGATGAGATCGTAAAAAATTTGTTTGTCGGATTTTGTTCCGACACAGCGCACCGTCAGTGTGTGGCCCAACGTAAAACTGTCAGGCGTTAGTTCTGAGATCCGTCCACAATACAGCGTGTTTAGTACTCACGTTGGATGTTGGGCAACATACTCTCCCTCACTTGCTTTTTTTTCTCTCTGTCTGTCTCAGTGTCTTTCTGTCTCTCTGTCTCTCTTTCTGTTTGTCATATGTCTCTCTCCCTTTCTCTCTCTATCTCTCTCTCTCTCTCTCTCTCTCTCTCTCTATCTCTCTCTTTCTCTTGGTTGAATGTCTCCCATGTCCCACTGATAGATCCTATACGGTCCCACTACTCCGCCGTGCTAGGACCCCCCCCCCCCCTATACCTAATTAATGTATATATATACCACAGCCAGTAGGTTTGTCAGCTAGGCTTCCGAGGAAAAAACAACGGGTACGGTTACCGACTTAAACAAACATTTGTATGTAGTACCAAAGTGAGCTATATCATTAGAATTGTACGTACAGTTAGGGCAGTTTACAGTCTTAGTTTACTAGGCTTGTAGGTCAAACAACCAAAAATCTGTATGTTCTAACTATGAAGGTAATTTAAAACAGATAGATCACTATTACCCTTGTTAATGTTGTGCAAGACTGTGCTCACTTCAGTCAGTTCGGTGACGTGGCCTGTATGTTCGGGTTTCCCCGATTGAGAACTGCGACCTGGAGTGTATGTAGACCCAGCTTCGCTGAGAGGGTAGCACGAGGCACTTACTCCACGCCTGCCAAACTACCACATAACTCCGTATTTGTGAAAGCGTTGTAACGTATTTTTTGGTCTCCATCTGGACAAGTTGTTGGTGTGTGGAGTGGGCAGGCTGCCCCCCTACGCTCTCTTGATGGTGTAGGTGAGGACCATAGATATAAGTATATATACATATCTATGGCGAGGACAGAACAGGAACAGCGCACTGTACACTGTACACTGTACCACATACAGGGGCGGCAGGTGCAGGGTGGAGCGGTCTGGATCTACACCTACACCTACATCTTCATCTCCAGATGCGGGTGATCCTGATCTAGGCTGCCTGGGGCGAGAGAACCGGTGTGGGTCTGTTCACTGTTCATCCGCCTCCGCCTGGTCTCTTCATGTGAGCACCATATGCACCAGGACGCCGAGACGGTGAGCGATGAGGGAGAGGGAGGGAGGGAGGGAGAGAGAAACATAAAGAGAAAGGATACATACATCTATATACACAAGGAGAGTGAAAGAGATAAACAGATGAAAAGGGAGAAACAAAAAGAGAGAGAGAAAGAGAGATTGAGAGATATTGAGAGAGAGAGAGAGAGAGAGAGAGAGAGAGAGAGAGAGAGAGAGAGAGAGAGAGAGAGAGAGAGAGAGTGATAGAGATTGAGAGAGAGAGAGAGAGAGAGAGAGAGAGAGAGAGAGAGAGAGAGAGAGAGACCAGGGTTAATGCTGCGTAGCTGTAGAATCTGTGGGTGCACCGTGCGAGCTCTCGTGTCTGGTAAAACCAGCAAGTTCAAAGCGAAGGTTCGTGTAATCGTGCTCTTGTGTAGATCATTGTAGCTTTTTTTTTTTACGACCGGTGCTGTGTTATGTCCGCTCTCGGTAACTTTGCCATCTCTGGCGGGTAAATCTAGAATCTACATCGGATCTGCGTGGATCTAGATCTACAGTTAGATAGAATCATACTGTGCCCTATTGTTAAGCCTTTTCTGCGATTCGACAGAGTGTTAATTCGGAGTGGATTTTCTGTGCGTATAGAAAATAAGGCTCTGTAAGTTTAACATAGAGCTGGCAAGAAACCAGCTGATTCCTGGATATAGGTAGGAGTACGACTCTTTATGGGGTGGAAGTGATAAGGCACAACATTGTAAACAACAACAAAAACAACAACAACAACAATAATAATAATGTACACAAAACATATTACATTGTAACAAAAAGCAAAAAGAAAAAACAACAACTATAAAAGAAAAAAAACAATAACTTGTAAATGTAAGGTGGGTTTTTAAAACTTTGAAGAAGATTTTTTAGTGCATAATCAAACCGTCTCCTAGATTAGAGAAGAGCCCTTTGCCATACGTAGAAGTGAAATTTCTGTGCTTGTGAAGGCGTTTGAAGTCGTTATTTAGAGTTATTCTGTACTCGTGTGAAAGGACCTTTTGGAATATAGCAGTGAGGTTTCGTTGCGTTTTAAAGAAAAGTTTTAAGCCAATTTTTTGTTATTCTGAATCCTATATACTTGGCCTTTTGCTTGAAGCTAGAAGTGAAATTTCTGAACCGATGTGGATAAGAGGGGTATGACATACAAGTTTTACGGTAAGCCAAAAGCGAAAGTTTAACACAAGCTTGAATATTACTTAAGAGCCACTTAGCACAATTTACGTTTCATGTCTTTTTTCCGATGTTTCACAAATCATAGTTGCTGATTGCACTGTGGGTTTTCTGTCTTCATTGTAAGAAGAACCCGTCAAAGTTAAATACTTGTTATATTTCTGTTGATGTATTTGTTTATGATGATATTGTTGTTGATGTTGGTGGTGGTGTTGATCTTGATGCTGTTACTGTTGAATAATGTTCTTTGTTGTTAGTGTTATAGTTGTTATCTTGCTTTTGTTGGTGTTGTTGTCGTTATTACTGTTGCTGATGTTGGTGCTGCTATTTTAGAGCGGTATTGTTTTGATTTTTGTTGTTGTTTTGGTTTGTTGTTTTTTTCATCTCACATTTTTGAGGTTTTAGTTATTCCTTTAATTGTAAATTTTGTTTGATACTCAGATTAAGGAACTGTATTTGCAAGTCAGCGTTTTACACAGACCATTTGCCTCCTACAATATTTTCCTAACCTTCACCTCTTTAACTCGGGGTCTTTCCATCCACTTATGAATGAATTGACAGAGAGACAGAGAGAAAGAGGGAGAGAAAGAGAGAGAGAGAGAGAGAGAGAGGGAGAAAGAGAGAGAGGGAGAGAGAGGGAGGGGGGGGAATGGGGGGAAGGCACACGGGCAAAAAGCCAGGTAAAATAGAGTGAGACAGATAGATAGAGAGAATGATAGAGACGGAATGAAGAGATTGGTATTTCTCTTTTCTACTCTCTTACTCTCTTCCTTTTCTTTCACCATCTTACTATTTCTCTCCCCCCTCTCTCTCTCTCTCCCTCTCTATTTCTTTCTCGCTCTTTCTCTCCCACCCTCTGTCGATCTCTCTATCTCTCTCCCTCTCTCGGTTCTTGTACCATTGCCTACATAATTATGCCGTTCCTATGACACTGTTAACGTTTTGCCATCTGCCTCCTCAAATGTTTGTCTGCAAACTTTACACGTCTCTCTAATAGTTCAGATCCGAGGATTTTCGGCGAACAAATTAATGGTTTGAGAGAGGGACTTCTTTCGTTCTCTCTGTCTGTCTGTCTCTCTGTCTACTTTCCGCCCTTTCTCTCTCTCGCCTTCTCCCTCCTCATGTCTCGGTTTTTCTAGCTCTGTCTCTGTCTGTCTGTCTGTCTATCTGTCTGTCTGTCTGTCTGTCTGTCTGTCTGTCTGTCTGTCTGTCTGTCTCTCTCTCTCTCTCTCTCTCTCTCTCTCTCTCTCTCTCCTACTGGTTGGGTGGTGTTAGTATAATGTGACCGGCTGAGACAGGAGTCATGGTATCCCCGCCCTGTCTCGTGTGTGGCAGCACATACAATTGTCAGACGTCCGTCTTGGGGCCCGTCCACAATATAGCCTATATAGTGCTGATGTTGGACGTTAAAACCAACTCAACTCATCTCTCTCTCTCTCTCTTTCTCTCTCTCCCTCTTACTCACCCTTCTCTCTCTCTCTCTCTCTCTCTCTCTCTCTCTCTCTCTCTCTCTCTCTCTCTCTCTCTCTCTCTCTCTCTCTCTCTCTCTCTCTCTCTCTCTCTCTCTCTCCATCTTCCTCTATTGCCTCCATGCCTCTGTTCTGACATCCCCATCAGTTCTACCAGTTTCCTCCTGCATGCAATATTTGCTCAGAACGGTCACACCTCCCCATCACCTTGATCTGGAGGTCTCTCCGGGAATTCTCGCTACACCAGTTCAGACATACAGACAGTTCTCGTCTTACATTCTTTCCACGTAACTAGCCCGAGACTTCGCCGTCTGTCTATCCAGCTCTATTTCCCTTTCTTTCTTTCTTTCTTTCTTTCTTCTTGAATATGTAACTCCTCACCTCTCTCTACCTGCCTCTCCCTTTTTGTCTTCCCTGTACATTCCTTCTCTATGTATGTTCCTGTGTCGTTCTGCATTGGTATGTCTGTCTCTCTCTCTCTCTCTCTCTCTCTCTCTCTCTCTCTCTCTCTCCCTCATCCCCTTTCATTTACTCTTTCTTTCTCTCACTCTCTATCCTCATTTCCGCTACCCCCAAATTTCTCTATCTTTCCTTTTCACCCACTTTTACATCTTCGACCCACCCCTCTACAATAATACGTCTGAATAAAAAACTGGGAAGTTCTGAAATACTGAACCAAATTGGATGCCACACCTGAACACAACATCGTCATGCCATCATCAGAACAAACATCGCTGTAACGGCCTGGTGTGTGTCTGTAATGATGTTAGGTTTGAACACTGAGGCGTACATTTTAAAGGGATCTAGCACATTCTTCATCCCTCCCTCCTTCCCCTTTTTATCTCTGTTTCTCTAAATCTTTAGCTTTGTATGTATCTATCTATTCGTCTATATATCTATCTATCTACCTATCTATCTATCTATCTATCTATCTATCTATCTATCTATCTATCTATCTATCTATCTATCAGCATAACATTTTTTGTTCTTGGTGTTTCACTCCTTTTTTCGTTCTCCCTCTCTCTTCCTTCCCCTCTCTATCCCGTCTATCTATCTCTCTCTTACCCTCTCCCCGTTTCTTCCATCCCTGCTTCTCTCTCTCCCCTTCTCTATTCCTCTTTCCCCATATATATTCCACTCACTCTCTCTCTCCCTGTATCTCCCCCTCTCTCTCTTTCTCTCCCCCTCTCTCTCTCTTTATACCTCCCTAGTCATATATTCCTCCGACACACTCCCACGTTTCCTCCCCTCTGGCTGACACAGTCTGAGAAGAGAAACAGTTTCAAGTGATCCATCACTAGCTCTGCGCAGCTTTGATCTATCTCCTTCTTCTTTCCAATGTAGATAGAACACATCCGTTCTGAGCTTAGGCGACCCATCTTTGCCTGGGCGATACTCATCCTTAAGCAAACACTGTCACACGTGACCAGATGGTGAGAGATGATTGGTTGATGGTTGGTTGGTTGGTTGGTTGGGTTGGTTTAACATCCAACAGTAGCACTATATAGGCTATATTGTGGACGGGCCTCAATTTAATGTGCTGCCACACACGAGACAGGGCGGGGATACCATGACTCCTGTCTCAGCCGGTCAACAGCCAGGATTCGCACTCGGGACCTTTTGGTTCGGAAGCCGATGTTTTACCCCTGGACCACCGCGACCCCCAGATGGTAAGAGAAATAGTCCAACAGCCGCCAGACACTTAAAACCAGCCAAAGTATGTGGGACAGATAAATAGTTAAACAGATGGTGAGAGAAATAGAGCGAGACAGAGAATAACCAGTGTAGAAGGGCAGCTAATAAAGACAATCAGTTTAGAAGCGCAGCCAATAGAGACAGGAGCGGTTTGTACTTTTCAAAGTTGTCTGAGCAAAGAGATGAGTGGTAGGGTGTCGTGCTCTTGTAATTATGTGTACTCTAGACACTCTGACCCAGATCTTGATGAATGAATTAACTCTAAGATCTACCAGGACTCAACATCGTTCCATCCATGCACGCACACTTGGTGGGGGGGGGTCAGGTGGTAAGTGCCTGAGATGGAATGAGTGAGTGGGTGAGTGGGTGAGTGGGTGAGTGAGTAAGTGAATGAGTGAGTAAGTGCGTAGGTGAGTAAGTGGGCGAATGAGTGAATGAGTGAGTGAATGAATGAATGAATGAGTGAGTGAGTGAGTGAGTGAGTGAGTCGGTCATATTAAGGATTGTTTGAGATTCATAGAGGAGTTGAGTTGGTTTCGGTGTACGGGGCCCAAGACTGACGTCTGAAGTTCTATGTACAGCGCGGGGAGAACTGGATGGACTGCTGTCTTAGTCGGATACATCGTCATGGGGACCAGCTAAACTAACTCTAGAGTAAACCAGGCACACACTTGCTCCGCCGTGAACACTCTGGTCGTACACAGATCTCTGGAACACTTTTAAAGTATAAAAACAACCCTTAGTCGGCGGTCTGAGCTTAAGGCGACGTTATACTTGCTGTGCACAAAACGCTAAGACAATATAGCGCTGACGTGGGCGTTAAGCAACAAACAAACAAACAAACTCTACAGGCCTAAAACCAGGATGTGGATGCAAAATGTGTAAAACAGAAAGATGGAGAACTAAGGTTAGACGCAATAAGCACTTCTGTTTTCTCTGGGTTCTAAAGCCCCCAAAACAGGTATGAGAAATTCCACAATAGACCAGAGAGAAAAATAAAGGTCAGGTGAGACCATACAAGCCTGTAATCTATAAAGCAATTAACCCCCTCCCCTCCTCACCACCATCACACACAGAGCGCAGGTGGGCTAGCCAGAAAGTTCCGGGTTCGAACCCAGATCACCTCGCCTGGTTCCTGACTGGTTAAGTCTAACCCGACCGACTGACACTCGTACACAAGTCCTGGCATTCCGGCTTCGTCTCTGTGTCAGACGTCATTCATGGGACTCGTTTACGAGAAAGAAATTCACAATTACCTTTAGACTAAAAGCGTAGAACAGCCCATGGAAAATGTACAGAGATGGAGGATTATTAAAATCAAAATAGTCTTGGATGGAAAGATAAAATAATCAGCATTTTTTAATAATAAAGAGTGTGGTTTTAGGGAAATTTATTCCTGTATAAACTCTTTTAACCAACAGGAAAATACCGATTTTTTTCCTTCTAATTTTTTTCTATTTCCAAACCAATTTTTGCAATGTTGCCGAGGTACTAACAACAGCTATATCTAGTAATTCAAATAGTTGTTTTGACTCGAGAAAAAAATATGATATAAACGTTAATAACAACGTCGTAAGATTGGCACGGTTTTTAATGGCATTAATCTCTGCTGTTCCATTCAGTGCTTTAATGCCACTAATCCTATTATTGTGTTAGTCGAAGTTGCTGCTCATATTACTGCTGGTGCAAATATTCCTATTACTGCTACCTTATTGCTACCAACTCCTCTTCTTCCTCCTCCTCTTACTGCTCCTCCTCCCCCTCCTCCTCCTCCTCCTCCTCCTCCTCCTACTGCTACTACTACTACTACTACTACTACTACTACTACTACTACTACTACTACTACTACTACTACTACTACTACTACTACTACTACTACTACTACTACTACTACTACTACTACTACTACTACTACTACTACTACTACTACTACTACTGCTACTGCTACTGCTACTGCTACTGCTACTGCTACTGCTACTACTACTACTACTACTACTACTACTACTACTTCTCTCTCTCTCTTTCTCTCTCTCTCTCTCTGTCTCTCTCTCTCTCTCTCTCTCTCTCTCCCTCTTTCTCTCTCTGTCTTTTCCCCTTCTCTCTCTGCCGCTATATCTTTCTCACGTCTCCCCTTCTCCCTTTCTACCCCTTCCCCTATCTTTCCCCTCTCTCCCCATCTCTCTTTTTTCTCTCTATCTCTACCTTTCTCTCCATATCTCTCCATATCTCTCTCCCTCTCTATCTGTCTATTACTCTCTGCTACCTTCTATATGTTCCTGGCTGTACTTTGACAAAGTAGCAGAGGTATACCTCGAACCTCCAGAACCCAAAACAACCCCAGCATACTACATACTACAGCACCATGCCTGCCATACTCAACCACAGTAGACCTGCATACTTGCGGTGATTTACGGACACTCCTGGCGGGGTACGCATTTTGCCGGAATTCTCCGCACAACTTGTGGCCTTTGTAGAACCAACTTTTACTACCCTCTAGCAAATACAGTGAATCAGGCATCAGTAGGAATTTGTTTTTTTTATGGTTTTTTTTTAACAGTGTGTTAACAAAATTATAACTTAAGCACTTCTAAGCGAGAAATAGTGCTCCTTTTGTTTGAAAGTGAAAAAAGTCAATGTAGATTAGTTTTTCGATGTTTAGAGGGGTCTAGACCAAAACGCATACATACCAGCTTCTTGTGCCTTGTCCACCCTGTTGTCTCGGGAGGCGAACTGGTCCAGGTGGCAGAGCGTTGGTCGCCAGATCGAAAGGTCCGAGGTCGATAATGTGCTTGGTTGGGCCGGTGTGAGTATAACGTAATTGGCTGAGGCAGGAGTCCAGGTCTCCCGACCTTGTATCGTGTGTGGGCGCACATTAAATTTGTCAGACTTTATCTTTGAGCATCGCCACCAATACAGTCAAATAAATGCTCACGTTGCTTCCTCAAAAAATAATTTCACGCTTGGCTGGGCTTCACTCTGTGGGGAGATTGTCTGTCCATCTGTCTGTCTGTCTGTCTGTCTGTCTGTCTGTCTGTCTGTCTGTCTGTCTGTCTGTCTGTCTGTCTGTCTGTCTGTCTATCTCTCTGTTCCCCAATGCTACCTTTTGTATGCCCGCCCTGATTTTCGCCTGATGAATTACTCGTCTCCTAAGTAATCCGTTACAACCTGCCCTGGGTACGCTGAAAGTTGACCGTTTTATTGTCTTCTCTTTCACGCCGGAATTTTGTCCACTAAGCAGAATGCAAAATAAATTGTAAGCCCTCCCCCCTCTTCCTCCCTCTTCCACTGTTCTTTCCTCTCGCAAAATAATTATTAAGTCCCCCACTTCCTCCATCTCCCACTCTCCTTTCCTCTCTCTTTCTCTTTCCCAACTCTCTCTCCCTCACTCAATCTCTTTCTCTCTCTCCCTCACTCTCTCTCCTTCACTCTCTCTCTCTCCTCATCAATCTCAATAGCTAGAACGAAATTCATGGTATGACCGCTCTGTCTCTGTGTGACATCACGTGAAATTATCAGACTTCATTCTCGGGACACGTTCTCGATATAGGCTAATTTGTGAAGATAGAACAACAAATCAACTCTATGAATACAAATTACCTTTTAACGGTCAAATATAAAAGAGTTACAGATAAAATGTAAAAAAAAAACTGACGCAGTTTCACGTACTTTTGGCGTTTGCCGATGTCAGTACTATGTGACCGACTGTCCGCCTGAAAATACAGAATACAGAAAACAGAATAATACATAATGCATAATACTGAATACATCCTCGTGGTATCCCCGCCGCATCAAATCCACTTAGGGAACTCAAGGGGCGTCAAACAAAGACAAGTGAGGAAAATTTCCCAAGCAAAGGAGCGTCGCACATAAGTGCACCAGGCGGAAACCAATGCTCTTTTAGGGGCACTCCACAGAGACCAATGCTCTTTTAGGGGCACTCCACGGAGTTCTATTAATAGAACAATCTGGGTCACTCCTATTTTGTACTCTATGTTGAATGACGTACTATCTCTTTTGTTAGGCGGCCCACACACGCTGCAACTTTTTCATCAAAGATTTGGTGTCCAAATATTTGACAGTTTGACCAGAGAGTGTGAAAAAGTGAGACATTTCACGGAGAGGGTTTTGTGTATTTGAATCAGGATAATTGAGGCGGTTGCTTCCGTCTTTAAACCTTAGTAAAAATTATTCAAACTGGACATTGGTCAAGCGCCTTGACTTCAGTGGACAAATAGAGTGACCCCGCGTCACGCTAGCCACCCGTACCAATAGCTCTGAGAGATCAGCTCGTGCTCACCTGCCGTAAAAACAAACTCACTGACTGTGTGAGCTCAGCTTGTGAAACGTCTCGCTACATCTATTACTCTATAGTCTCTGGTCCTACAGGCTTAATATTATTCTGCAATGTTCAGTCTGATAGTAACAATGGGTGGAGCAACAGTGACGTTACTAGGGTAACAATGGGCGGAGCAACAGTGATGTAACTAGGGTAACAATGGGCGGAGCAACAGTGACGTAACTAGGGTAACAATGGGCGGAGCAGCAGTGACGTAAATAGGGTAAGAATGGACGGAGCAGCAGTGACGTAAATAGGGTAACAATGGACGGAGCAGCAGTGACGTAAATAGGGTAACAATGGACGGAGCAGCAGTGACGTAACTAGGGTAAGAATGGACGGAGCAGCAGTGACGTAACTAGGGTAACAATGGGCGGAGCAGCAGTGACGTAACAGAAGAAGAAAAAGAAGGAACTCAGTGATCGTGACAGAAGAAGAAGAGAGAAGAAGAAGAAGAAGAAGAAGAAGAAGAAGAAGAAGAAGAAGAAGAAGAAGAAGAAGAAGAAGAAGAAGAAGAAGAAGAAGAAGAAGAAGAAGAAGAAGAAGAAGAAGAAGAAGAAGAACAAGAAAAGAAGAAGAAGAAGAAAAATTCTGCTCTTTCGTTTTTAACGGATGTAAAAAACCTGGTCGTATTCATAATTCTCAGCGTACTTAGATATGGTATGACATCGAAGAGGAAAACAAGATGTTTTTTTGTATTGGGCTTTGTGAAACCCAACAATCTCATAATTCTAAGACGCATATATATACAAAACCAAAACGAGAGCAGGCGATTTCTTCACCTCAACGCACTCCATGATGTACCATATGTTGTATATTATTCATATTGTGTGTTTCTCTGCCACCATTCGCACTAAATGACGTCAAGATCCAAGGTTAAATGAAACGTTAAAGTGCGGTAAACATGCAGACATGTTCACCCTTGTGTTATTATTATTTAGGCTGAGGTCTAAACAAGCCAGTTAGTTTGGGCGAAATCACTTGTCTTTGAGCTCGCCAAAGATAAGCCAAGGTAATCCTGTCTTTGTATCTCCCGGTCTCTGTCTTTTTCTATCTCTCTTTGTCTGTGTCTGTCTCTGTATGTCTATATGTATCTCTGTCTCTGACTATGTCTGTCTTTGTCTGTCTGTCTCTTTCTCTCTCTATATCTCTCTCTGTCTCTCTCTTTTCTCTCTCTGTCTGTTCGTCTCTCTCTCTCTCTCTCTCTCTCTCTCTCTCTCTCTCTCACTCTCCTACTGGTGTAACGACGGTATATCCCTCGCTTCTTCCCTTGGGTAACTTAATTGTTGGCTGTTTGTGTCTACGTGGATATTGTCTAAAGCCTTCGAGGGCGTCCATCGTCAGCACTATATACGCTATATTGTCGACGGGCCCCACGACTGACGTCTAACAATTTTACGTGCTGTCACATACGAGACAGGGCGAGGAAACCTGGAGTCGTGTCTCAGCCGACACTGATCCAACCAGTATGGACGAGATTGGACATTTTGACCGCTTGTATAATATTTCAAACCGGGACCTGCCAATTTGGAGACCAAGGCTCTACCACTTGAGCCAGTTCGCCCCTGACAGCGGTCTGGAAAAAGGATGGGCTTTTCGAGCAGTCAGACCGGCCTGGTTGAGTCTGGAGCCAACGCCTGCATCGCATTACCCGCCCGACCACCCAACCTCACCTCAGACAGGAAGTAAAACACAGGCTATGCGAGAAGGGGCCACTAGCGACAACGGAGACGTCAGCTAGAGGAATCTGCACCGGCGTCCAACCATCGCGCCATTCTAGACATAGCATTAAGGAGCCAAAGAGCGTTCGGAAAACCCCAAGGTTATGGGGCGTGATGACGTCATCCGTTTTCGCCGTGTGGAGCGCAGAACGTGGAGTGCGGGAGTACTTGGGCTGTATCTAGGGGTCACCAAGGACGAAGCGTAGGAGCTTAGGGGTTGAAGGTCAATGTGGTGGGGGAAAACCCGGATGCGTGAGTGAAATGATGCAATAAAAATAGTTCATTAGTTTTTACGCGTGAGGAAAAGTATTAATCTTCCCCCCCCCCCCCTCTCTCTCTCTTGGTTTCATTCGTCCATGTGTTTGCGCGAACGCATGAGCGCACACAGACAAGCATACACACACACACACACACGCGCGCAAGCATACACACACATAAACCCCACGTATGATAACGTACGTATACATACACGGTGCATCAAACAATAGCAGCACATACATAATATAGCATCATACATACATACATATACAGAAGGTGATGGTGGGTATACTCGGTGCCGAGCCCCACGATTGAAGTATAACAATATTTGAGTTAAAACACTGACGGAAGTACTATCGCTAAAGTCTTCGCCAGTTATTTTTTTTACACTTTGCGAAATACATAAGAATAAACAATCCCTGTTGTTTTTTTAACCCCGTGGAGATCCAATTATATTTAATGACACTTTTTTTAATTTGTCATTTTTTTCTCCTACAGATCTCTGCCGAGGGTAGAAAAATAACAAACCTCTAGAACAGAGACAGCCAGGGAAAGATGGAGTACTAGTATGGCTATGTGTTGTCGTTGAGACGACTTTATGGTAGACGTGTTGGGAGTTTGTCGTGCATCTGAAACTGTACGGAGCGCGGTTTTTGACTCGGGTAGTGTTCTGGACTCGGAGCGGGAGGCTCGCGGTTCGAATCCCAGTTGGTGTTGCTGATTGTGTTTAGGAATTTTCTGGAAACAGCGAACACGTGAAACTAGCCAATGTTGTTTCTTTTTTCCTAAAGTGGCATCACATTCAGGCGTGGATACGTGGAGTGTTTTTTATTTTGTTTGTTTATATTATTTTTGCCTTTTGGGTATTACAGGAAGTTACATTTTTCAACTGATATGGATAAGTAAAAGTCTGTTAGTTTTCCTATGACACCAAACGAAAATTACATTTCTGTGGACTATTTTTAAGCGTGTGAAATTTTCTACTTAAAACAACATTGACCATTATCACTATACCGGCCTTCGCTGCCGCTGTATCATTCTGAACAAGCCAGGCAAAGTGCTTGCCTTCCAAGATGGCCGCCAAAATGAGCGCGACCTTGACCTTCCTGGCTTTGGCCGCAGTCCAAGTCACGTGGGGTCAAGCGGCCCCGGACCGGGACGTTCTGATGGAGCGGTTGGGCTCAGTCAACAGAACCGTGGCCTACGTCGCCAGGGCCATACAGTATGTGGACTCGAACATGGAGCGCTCCAGGACTGACGGCGACTTCCCTAACTACGAGCTTGTGCGCGAGAAGCTGACCACACTGAGAAAAGACTTGGACCAAGTGTCCGAGAAAGTTGTCGCCGCTATGGACAGTGGTGGCCAGAAAGCGGCGCGACACATAAAGGCCATAAAGGTGGGTTGTTGTTGTTGTTGTTGTTGTTGTTGTTGTTGTTGTTGTTGTTGTTGTTGTTGTTGTTGTTGTTGTTGTTATTGTTGTTGTTGTTGTTGTCGTTGTTGAATGGACTAAGTGCCTTTGTTTTAGTTTTGTCTGCCTCTGTTTTCAATCTCACTTTTTCTCTGATATTGACTGTATTAGTGATTCACTCGGTCTCTTTTTTTTTCTTTTAGTTTTGTTTTTGTATCTGATTATTGATCGGGTGGTTTTGAATTCAATAGGCTCTTTATTTCTTTGGTTTTAGATTTTGTGTTTATGTTTAACTAAGTCTGTTTGTTTTTGCTTTGTATTTATTGTTTTTTAATCCAATTGTGAAGTAAATAGGTCTCTTTGGTTTTGCTTTTTTTTATTGTTTCATTTGAAAATTGATCTTGTTTTCATGAACTGACCAAGCCTCTATGTTGTTTTGTTTTGTTTGTTTTATTGAAGTATCTTCCTTCATGGTTGCTAATTTTTTAAATGTTTCTGTAGTGTGGGAGAAGTTCTCTCCTTGGTTTTAACATGTGTCAGCTTCCCAAGATAAAAACTAAATCGCGATGGGCCCTCATGTTAAGTCTGACAAATTTCCGTGATGCTACACGGCTACAGTGCAGGCAGACCTGGACTCCTGTCTCAGCCGGGTAGAGTTGGGTTGAGTTCAGTTGTACTTTATGGACTTTATTGTGGCCGGGCCTCAAGACTAACGTCTGACAATTTTACGTACTGACTGCCACACGAGAGACAGTGCGGGGCGACCTAGTCTCCTGTCTCAGCCGGTCACATTTTACTGACACTGATCCATACAGCATGGGGTGAAATTAGACAAATCAATTTTTGAAGGACCGTGATCAAGGGAGAGTTGAATATGTACATTCACGGGTGCGTAAGTGAGTGAATAGGAGAATGCTTGGGTGAGTTAGAGTTATCTTTAAAACTAAAAATAGCATGTAATTCACAAATGATGAAAATTTGCTTTGGAGCATGTTTTGGCAATTGCTCAAATAATTTGAACGATTTTTACTATTTGCACGAAACTTTTGGTCATAATTTAGCTTTCTGACTTCCGCTTCCGCCAGATATCCACCAGAAAGTTCCACAGGGCGCTGAAGAGTGTGACCTCTGACCTGAGGAACTCCGAGAGGTTGGCGCAAGGTCGGCTCAAAGATCAGATCTCGCGTGACGTGAAGTACCTGGAGAGGGGAGGGAAGGCACTCAACGAGCGGGTCAACCGGTTATCTCCCCCTGCTGCTCGCGAGGAAAGTCCGGGTACTGAGGCGGGGAGAGCAGGTAAAGTGGGAGGGAGGGAGGAGGGAGAGGGAGGGAGAGGGAGGGAGAGAGGGGAAGGTAGGAAGGGAGTGAGAGACACAGAGGATTGATGGAATAGAAAAGGTTTGAACGACGGAAGGAAGAGACAAAAAGAAACGAGGGAGAGATATCAACAAAGAGGAGACAGAGGAAGAGGGAGAGATAGCAACAAAGAGGAGACAGAGGAGGGGAAAGAGTGAGAGAGGGCGATGAGAAAAACGAAAAACAGAGAGACATAATGGAAAAACAAAAACATGAAAAATAGAATAGAAAATACGTGAGAGATGGAAAGGAATAGACATGGTGAAAGGGGCAATAGTAAAGGTATAAAAGAGGGAATTAAAGAGAAGTAACGCGTTAGGGGCATATGTGATGTTATAGTATTAATATTGATATATCTCTAGCTCTAAAAATAATAATAATTATTGATCTCACACAAATGTATTGATCCCATTAAGTCGCCACCTACTGGTTGTGTGGGGTGTCAGTATCATGTGACCGGCTGAGATGGGGGTCCAGGTACCCCGCCCTGGCTCTCTGCAGCAGCCTGTAAAGTTTTCAGACTTTGTCTTAGGGATCTGCTCCGCACAATTAGCCTTGCTATGACCAAATCATTCACTCATTGACTTACAAGCCATAGAAAGTCAAAATATAAATAAAAACATACAGTATATATATCTTTTGACTTACAACAAATAACCAACTGTGTCATTTTCTTCGACCCCAGAATACACCAACAGCAGTATCGGTGCATCTTCGAACCAGACTGATGTTCGCTATAGGTAAGTGTACTATCCCCCGACCACAATAACGAAAGTATTGTATTTTGGTTCGGCTCCTTCTATAACCTATTTGGTAGATTTTAGACCTCTTTTCCTCTCTCTCTCTCTCTCTCTCTCTCTCTCTGTCTCTCTCTCTCCCTCTCTCTCTCCCCCTCTCTCTCTCTATTTTTATGTATCTATTTATCTTACTTATCTTACTTTATTATGTGATGTATGCCAGCCAACTTTAGATTCAACTTTCTATTTTGAAATCTTAAAGATGCCAGTGCACCAATCACTCAATCACAATCATTTTTTGTATCCCCCTTTCCTTCACTCACTCACTCCCTACCTCTGAACCTCCCTTCTTCACTCACTCAATTAGTGACTAAATTAATTGTCTTGTCATCAAAACAATTTAAACTCTTTCATTTCTCAAGGTTCTTTTACCAACTCACTCCCTCACTCACTCATTTTCTTTATCACTCACTGACTAGTTCTCGACTCATTTACTTACTATTTTACTCATTCAGTGACTGACTTGTTCATTTATTCACTCACTCACTCGCTTTCCCATTTACTTACTCCTTTCTTCCCTTCTTTATCCACTCACCACCTTACCCAATCCCTCCAACCTAATAAACCTTTTCGCCGTGTCCTGTGACCTTAAGATGACCTTGATATGACCTTGACATGATATTACCTTGACCTTGTCTTGACCTTGACCTTGACCCCTCCCACAGAAGACCGGTGAGTGGCGGAGACGGGTACCCCGAGCTGGCCCGGCAGGTGGTGGCCAGGGCTGAACTCGTGCCGGACACAGGGCGGTCATTCCTGGACATCGCCAGGGTGGGGACCTATCTTGACCGCTGTCCGGCCTGCATGGGTGAGTTGGGGGTGTCTGTTTTGTGTGTGTGTGTGTGTGTGTGTGTGTGCGTCTCTGTTTCTGGCTTTGTCTCTATCTCTCTTTCTTTCGCTAACCTCACCTCATCTCTCCCCCCCCCAGAGCGACTGGAGACCCAGCAGTGCCCGCTACACGCCCAAGCCCTGGAGATGCAGAGCTGGGCGCGACGCCTGCAGGACCTCATCAGCTTCGGCTGTGCCATTCCTGGTAGGGCACCATCATCATCATCATCATCATCGTCTTCACGTTGTCGAAATCATTATCATCATCATCATCATCATCATCATCATCATCATCATCATCATCATCATCATCATCATCATCATCGTCGTCGTCATCATCTTCATCGTAATCATTATCATCATCATCATTATCATCATCTTCGTCGTCATCGTAAACTTCACCATCATCATCATCATCGTCGTCATCGTAATCACCATCATCATCATCGAAATGACCATCATCATCGTCATCGTCATCGAAATCACCATCATCATCATCATCATCATCATCATCAT
>RQTK01000410.1:206128-216310 GCA_003991915.1 Elysia chlorotica
CTACTACTACTACTACTACTACTACTACTACTACTACTACTACTACTACTACTACTACTACTACTACTACTACTACTACTACTACTACTACTACTACTACTACTACTTTCACTCATGCAAACAGTTGATCTGATTCCAACATCTTCCAACCACCACCACCCACCAGACAAACCCGACGGCTACTACCACGGATGCTACGGCTGCAACTCCTACGTCGAGTGCCTGGCCGGCGAGATGCGGCGCGGGACGTGCCCAGGCCAGGGCGAGGAATGGAACCAGATAACCCAGCGGTGCGAGGCGGCGCCGTCACCAACGTGCCAGCGGAGGTTCTCTCAAACCGGGTATGGCGTGTTGACCTCGGAACGAGATATGAGTATTATCATCGGAGGGGCCTTCGGCAAACCCAGGCGGGCGCGGTGAGACTGGAGCAAGCTGTTGTACTCCACATGTGCAGCGGGTGGCGATGTTGTACTCCACTGTGGCTGATGGTGTCTATCTTGGTTGTACTCCACTGTGGCTGATGGTGTTCTATCTTGGTTGTACTCCACTGTGGCTGATGGTGTTCTATCTTGGTTGTACTTCACATTCAGATTAAATAATTTCGTTGTACACCGTTGAGCCTGCTAAAGTAGTGTCTCGATGTACTTCACTTGTACAGTAGATGGTGATGTTGTAGTTCACATGTACGGTGGATGATGTTGTAGTACTCCACATGTACAGTGGATGGTGATGTTGTAGTTCACATGTACGGTGGATGATGTTGTAGTACTCCACATGTACAGTAGATGATGTTGTTGTGGTACTCCACATGTACAGTAGATGATGTTGTTGTGGTACTCCACATGTACAGTAGATGATGTTGTTGTTGTGCTCCACATGTACTGTGGATGATGATGTAGTACTTAACACGTAGAGTAGATGATGTTGTTGTGGTACTCCACATGTACAGTAGATGATGTTGTTGTGGTACTCCACATGTACAGTGGATGATGTTGTTGTGGTACTCCACATGTACAGTAGGTGATGATGTTGTGGTACTCCACATGTACAGTAGATGATGTTCTTGTTGTGCTCTAGATGTACAGTGGATGGTGATATTGTACTTAACACGTACAGTAGATCATTTTGTGGTACTCCACATGTACAGTAAATGATATATTGTGGTACTTCACATGTGCAGTAGATGATGATGTTGTGCTCTAGATGTACAGGGCATTGTGTTGGTGCACTCCACAAGTATAGTGATGATGTTGTGGTACACTGTCAAGGTATCTTATGTTGCGTTGTACTTCTCTCATGCATATTGGGCACTGTTGTTGTATTTCACACAAACGATTTTATTTTATTCTATTCTTAACAAGTATCAAAATGTGTTCATTTTTTATTTTATTCAATGTGGACCTCTACATCATTTTTTATGAAAGCACCTATACGAAATTGGATTATAATTTTTATTTTTACTTTTTTTTTTGTAATGCGATAAACAAAACTTTAACAAACAAACAAAAAAGAAAGAAAAAAATAGAGTATACCCTTGTGACGCCATGCTCTGTGTTAAGTTCCTCCCCAAGTTAGCGCCACCATTTTTGAACTTGCGATTTTCCCGCCCAATCTCTCCCACAGCGGCTTCTTCAGCCACGACCGCATCGCCACGCTGTTCCCCGCCAAGGTCGGCACGGTGGACCTCAGCAAGCGGCCCAAGGACGTCACGGACGTCTTCCGCAGGCGCATCGTGACCGTGCAGGGCAGCAGCCAGACGTCATTCGACACGCCAGGGGGCAGCACGGGCACCAGCTCCGCCGGGGATTTCCCCGTGCCCTCTGGAAGTTCCGCAAGTTCCGGAAGTTCCGCAAGTTCCAGCACCGGAAGTGGCTCGTCCGTGAGCAGGAGCAGGAGTGGGACGCCCCCTGGAAGGTGGGTGTAGCCGGACTGGTTTGGTTGGGTGGATGGGTGTTGATATCTATTGGTTGGAGGATGGTTGGATGTGTGGTTAAGTCACTCACTAAACATTTTTGGCTATTTAATTAATTATTTCCTTTTTGTTTTATGGTTGGGAGGTGTTAGGTTTTTGTGTGTGTGTGTGTTTGTTTTTTTTGTTACGTCCTGTGTCAGTATCTGAACTTTTAAACGGGACACAAGACTAACGTCTGACAATTTTAAGTACTGCCACAGACAGAGCGGGGATGGCAGGACCTCAGGGCGAGCCTGTAACTCCTCACGCACCCAGGGCGGGACAAAGCGGTTTGACCCAGATTCGGTAGATGAACGTCGGCACCAGTGGCAGCCTTATATATGAACCTCGCACACACATCACTCTGTTATTGGTAGTTTCCTCGTTGCAAATAGTTTTTAAACTGATATGTGCATTATTGATCACTGCAATGTTCAGACTGTCTCTATTTGGCGCAAACACTCACTAACCCAATACTTTTTTCTTTAATTTGCCACGCATAAACCTCTCGTTTTACTATGAACAATACAACATTTAAGTGTTACCTCTCTTTGCTCCATCTAGATATGACACCTGACGTCTGACGCACATTAGAACAATAATAGTATATGACTTTTCTACGAGGCGTCATCTAGGTCCAGATCCAGATCTAACGTTTTACGTGCACTGTCATATTTTCATCTGGTTTTTCTACCGTTTTATACCTAGATCTGGACCTAATTTTAACATTTTAGCACAATATTACATTTTCCTGTGGTTTTTCCATCGTGCTATACCTAGATCTGGATCTAATTTTAACATTTTAGCACAATATTACATTTTTATGTGGTTTTTCCACCGTGCTATACCTAGATCTGGATCTAATTTTAACACAATATTACATGTGGCTTTTCTTCGTTGCTACACCAAGGTCTACACCTTGATCTGATGTTTCACATTTTCACGTGAGCTTTTTTAGTTGCTGCTCCTGGATCTAGACCTCACTTAACATCTTTATTATAATTATCACATTAATTTTTTTTTTTACAAAACTATGCCGTTTTCTTCGTCACTGTGCCTAACTCTCACTCTAATATGTGTACGCACCTTCCCACTGTTGCACCCCCCCCCCCCCCAGCCCCCCGCTAGGAATGGTCGTGCTAGACAGGGATCAGGACGGAACTCTCTTCAAAGCCCGCGACGTGTACGCCGAGGGTCAGAACTCGGGCCTGCGTCCCGAATGGGGAAAATGGCAGCAGGTCGGAACGGGGGACGCTAGTAATTCTGGTTCCGGTGCGTCATCATCATCGTCATCCTCGTCCTCTAGCACCACGTACGTCTCGGGCTCCGGAAGTCGCGGTTCAGGTGCGTCTGGGGATTCCCGTTCTTCTGGCACCGTGATAGGAGTTCAGCCTGGATGGGGCGCCTCTGGAAATTCCCGCAGTTCTGGAAACTCCCGCAGTTCTGGTACTTCTGGTACCTCGGTGGTCGGAGTTGACTCTAGGTGGGACGTTTCTGGAAACTCCGACGCTTCTGATGGCACGTCACATACTTCCGGGAATTTCCATTACCGCTGGAGCACTTCCGGTGGGTCTGGCACCGCGATTGATGTGAACTCTGGACGTGGTGGTACTTCCCACACGTCAGGCAGTTACGACGGTGTCGTCAGCGGAGCATCTGGATCTTCGTATCCCTTCCAAGAAGGAGTCGTACCGTAAGTGAACCATCTTTGCGTTTTGTCATCGGGAATTCACAAAGATTTGACCAGAGTAGGTCCTGTGGCATCAGATTTTCAACACCAACAAAATGCGCAAATTTTAATGGTCAGTTGGAGTTTTTAGGAATCTGAGTATGATATAATTTACAGGTAAGGTAAGGTCGGGTAGAGAACTGGCGCAGGTGGCAGAGCGTTGGTCACCAGATCAAAAGGTCCGCGGTTCGAATCCCAAAATCAGACAATACATGTATTTGTCTTATTTCGCCCCCTACTGGCTGAGACCGGAGCCAATGTATCCTTACACTCTTTCTCTTTGGTAGCACGTACAATAGTCAGACTTTAGTCTTGGGGCTCGTCCACAATATAAGCTGTATGTTGCTGTCACTGGACGTTACGAACCCAGCTCAAACCTACTTACTTTATATGTATATGCCGAGGGTTATCATCTAAAAATAACTCTCACCTTGGATCTTCACCCTAACACGGAAGGTGGCACTCAGTTGGTGTGTAGTGTGTTACACATGTTGCTCTTGGTTGGTGTGTAATGTGTTACACATGTGGCACTTGGTTGGTGTGTAGTGTGTTGCACAGTTTGTACATGGTTGGTGTGTAGTGTGTTGCACATGTTCCACTTGGTTGGTGTGTAGTATGTTGCACATGTTACACTTGGTTGGTGTGTAAGTGTGTTACCCATATTGCAGTTAACGTAGGTATTCAATCTATTGTGTGACTTGACTCTATAAAAATTGCACTCTCACTTAACATCAACATTTCCACCAAACACTCTACTGCAGCGTTGAACTTAAGGCCTATTGTCTTGTCATGTCTTCCCTGGCATAAAAAAACACAGAGTACGAGGACTAGAGTGCGTGCTGGGGGAAACCGTAACAGGGAAAAGAACTCTCCGGGCATTATTGATGAGACGAAGGAGGAGCCAGAAAGAAAGAGAGGGAGGGAGGAAGGAGAAAGAGAGAGAGAGAGAGAGAGAGAGAGAGAGAGAGAGAGAAAGGCGGGAGTTTGTTGTTGTTGCTGTTGTTGTTGTTGTTGTTGTTGTTGTTGTCGCTGCTTTTGTTGTTGTCGTTGTTGTTGTTGTTGTTGTTGTTGTCCGAACATCAACATTCATACAGATTATCTTGACCACCTTTTTAAGCAAATTACAACAAAACTTTTATTGACTATACTATTACTACAGGATGACACTAGACTATGCTATTACTACAGGATGACACTAGACTATGCTATTACTACAGGATGACACTAGACTACACTATTACTACAGGATGACACTAGACTATACTATTACTACAGGATGACACTAGACTATGCTATTACTACAGGATGACACTAGACTATGCTATTACTACAGGATGACACTAGACTATGCCGTGTCTGCTTGTGGAACATTTGGGGTGTCTTCTGACAAAGTCAAATAACCCTTTAGCGAAACCTCATTCCCATAATAATTATGATGATTCCAACAGTGCATGACAGTATGAACACTTCTGCTTATTGTGAAGGCTCTATATCCCCCCCCTCCCCGTTCCGCAGGGTCCAGGTGCTGACGGTCGCAGACTGCGTGGTGGACTGCCGGGGCGCCATTCCCGGAAAATACCCGTCATGCCGCGGCTGCGACCACTACGTCATCTGCACCAAGAACGGTAATCTGCACCAACGGAAGTGCATGGCAGACCGGAAGTGGGACAACGAGCGCAAGAAATGTGTGCAGATGTCGACTACCTGTCCATAGAATCAAAATATAGACTCCGAGATAGAGTCAAAATAAATGATCCTTAATAGAATCTGATACAACACTACAGTCATAGAGTTTGAAACGAATACAGAATCCTCAATAATACCATAATTATAGAATCGTACAGAGAATCGAATACGAGGCCTCCATCAGAACAGCCATCGTCGCCGAAATGTTCGGAGTGTACTGATTTTAGGGTAATAAGAGTAACAGTGATCTATATTAAATACACCTTTATCATAGTTAGCTCAGATTGACACTCAGCCTATACTGCAGCGATGAGAAATGGTCTGTTCCTACTATTATTTTAAATAGTACAATTCACTTGGACTCTAAATGCAAAGGTCTGTCTGTTTCTGTGACTGTCTGCTATGGGAAGTCCTGATCTAATAGAATTCTAAATGGAATCTAAATTTAGAATTTTAAATAGAAGCTAAATATAGAATCTGGGAGTCCTAATGAGTCACACGAGTAGCATGTCATCATCCCTGTATGTATTTTACAATGTGTATGTGTTTTATACCAAGATCTAATTAAAAAAAAAAAAGAATTCCTGTGCTAATTTGCTGTGAAAGAGCGACTAGGCAATAACTTAAATATTACTAGGCTGTATTTATATAATGTAAATACTATACCTCATAATATTTTAGTGTTACATTCCGGCTGAGACAGGAGTCATGGTATCCCCGCTTTGTCGTGTATGACAGCACAAAAATTGTCAGACGTCAGTCCTTCAAATAGCTTACTCAACTCAACTACTTAATGTTACATTATATATTATGTAGATGTACAAAATATATCATTATTATACTTATAATTATGTGCGTGTATGCATGCGTGTGTATGTGTGTTTGTGTGTGCATTTATTTTTTTATCTCGTAGAAAACATCAAAGTTCGACCGAGGAGTGGGGGGTAGGGGAATGGGGAATGGGGGATGGGGGGGTGTATGAACAGAACAGATAAATCAGATGAATAGATTATTAATTTGAATTTTCTACTGTTTTTTTTCTTTTCTTTTCTTGGGTACATAATTACCATCACTGCAGTTTAAAAGTGTAACTAGAACCATTTTGATAATCATTTATTGATTATCCTATAAAATAGCATTGAATTGAAAATGATGTATTTCATAGGCCTACATTTTTTATATATATATTTTAAATCCTTTTTTAAAAAAAAAACAGGGGGAAATGCGGTGCAGCCTGTTTTGGTATTATCGTTTTTGTTGTTTGGTTGTTTGTTATTTTGCTTTGTTGTTGTTGTTTTTTTTAATTTTTTTATTTTGTTTTTTTTTGTTTTTTTTTTGGGGGGGGGGGTTGTTTTTTGATTGAGCATTTCAATTGCTCTCTCAGAAATATTGTAGAAAAAATGTTTTATACACATTTCCTTTTAAAGGAAATTATAATGATTTTACGAACCGAAGTACCAATTGTATAGTTTTATTTTTTTGAAAAATTACACCAATTTATAGTGTACTTAATTATCAATGTAGTTTTTCCACTGTATCACCTCAGTTGCATACTGTCCTATCAAATATCTAAAACACTCTTTATCTGTAGTAGTTTTCAAACGAGATAAGTCATTATACACGAACCAGTGGGGCGACAATAATTGTTTATTGACGCTTATAGAGTCTGGCTTGATATTTGTGACGGTGGTGTGGCGTTAGAGTGTTCAACTCGCAATCAGAGATTGGTTCAAATCTGTGCCTGTTTTCACTTTATATTTATTATGCTTGTGCCTGATAAAGCGAATAAATGCTGATTTTCTCTCAATTCATATCTTGGCATTAATTTTTTAATACATTGTTTAAGCTCGAAACGTAAAACTTATATTGACTATTCAGAAACAGACAGACAGAAGGGCCGACCGACAGACAGACAGACAGACAGACAGACAGACAGACAGACAGACAGACAGACAGACGGACGGACGGAGAGACAGACAGACAGACAGACAGGCAGACAGACAGACGGACAGACAGACAGACAGACAGACAGACAGACAGACAGACAAGAGTAAAATGAATCTCCAACTACATGTACCGTTTTGTGACAGGCTGAGCAAAAAATAAACAAGGGAACAAATTCATGCAAATCGAAAAAAATCGCAAGATACTGTTGGTTTTCCCCCTTGTCTTGGTTTGCGCGCGACTTCGCTGAGTTGGACTATTGCAGACCTCGCGAATTACACGATGACAGCGGATGACGTAATCACAACACTAAGACGCGGGGTCATCCGATCCCTCATTGGTTCCTTAAGTCTAGGATAGAGCTGGAGTCGAACGCTGGTGCTGATTCCAATTCCTATAGACGTGGTATCGCAAAGTCTCCGATGTAGACGTACGTGCCAATTCCTAGAAGGTCTGTTCTGTTGAAGTGTTGGGAAAGGGTTTACAACCAAATGATCTCATTTCTGTTTCTGTTTCAATACAAAATAGTAAGCTTGGTCTTTAAGCATGTACAGAGAATCGGAATGGAAAGAGAGAGAGAGAGAGAGAGAGAGAGAGAGAGAGAGAGAGAGGGAAAGAGAGAGAGAGAGGGGTGTAGACCATTGGTGGAGGCAAAAGCACCGCTCCCTGGGCGTGGTGGTCTAGTGATATATACCAAGTACTCTTGGAGTTGCAAGGTGTATATAACTACAAGTCGCGTGTTCGAATCCCACAAAGCGCAATGATTTCTCGATCATTTTCACTGCCCTAAGCCTATTTCTTACCATTGTGGGATAACGCCTACAGACTTTCAGCTCTACATAAAAGTTAAATTAGGAGAAAGCGTCTGTCTCGGGCGACAAAGGGGACGTGTCCAATGGCCTTGGTTTTATGACGTGTTACGGGAAAACCCCGATCCCAACGAAAGCCTTAGAAGGCCGCACCGTTGCTGGATAGAAAAACAACTTCGCTTTTTGGACGAAGCCCGTTAGCCGGCCATTTTCTGCATCGTCCGAGTTATAACAATATTGGCATTCCGACAGTTCTGAGCTAGTTTCGCTGATAAGCTGCTACTCTGGAATGAAATTATTTCTGCTAGAGGCCTTATCAAGAGCGAGATGGTTTATAAGGTAGAGCATTGGCCCTCTATTGAGGAGATCCCGCGAACGGTTCGATCCAACGATGGTTTAAATTTATTTGTCAGATTTCGGCCGCAACTGGTTGAGTCGGTAACATCATGATGCAACCAGCTAAGATAGGAGATCTTGTATCCCTCTCTATCTCTGAATGGCGGAACGTAAAATTGTCAGACATAAGTGTCGAGACCGCTTCAATATTTAGTCTTGTTGCTAGCGTTTGGCGATAAGAAACCAACCGACCAATCAACCAGTAATTTTGGACATCGTTCGAGTTAAAACAATATTGACACTCGGAATGTTCTTCGGCTGAGGCCCGAACTCCCCCGAGCTGACGTACCAAATAAACAAACCATGTATATCTTTTGATGTCATTTAGTGTCTTTTTGTGTCTTCTCCGGCCTTTTCGGCAATCTGTCCGGGTCTTCTTTGGGTCTTTTCGGTAAAAAATAAGTATCGCACTTTAAGGCCCCATTGCTGTATAGGCATCTCCTCCTTCTCTTAAGACTCACGAGACGCTAAAAAGGGAGAGAGATTTTCTTTCTCTGTTTGAAGATTCGCTTTCTCTGTTTGAAGATTTCCTGAAGATTCGTTTTTCTGATCGAAGATTCGCTTTCTCTGTTGGAACAAAAGCTTTGTCATATGTCGTCCACTACTGGTTGGGTCGGTGTCAGTTTCATGTGACCATCTGAGACAGGCTTCAAGGTCTCCCCGCCTTGTATCGCGTGTGGCAGCACGTAAACTTGTCAGACGTTAGTCCTGGGGTCCGTCAGCAGTATATCCTATATAGTGCTGACATTGGACGTCCAACTCACCAAAACTCAACTCAACTTAACTTGGAACAGGAGTGCCGCGAATAAGCAGGCTTACGACCCTTCGCTATCGCAATTTCTCTGATAATACACCCACACTTAGATCTAGATCTAGACCTAACAGTTGTACCGCCATACCGTCAGTATTTCCAATTCCCTGGTCCCACTGATTGCACGCTCTAGGCCCGCTAGGTTTTCCGGCACGGCTGATTGGGCCGGGCACGAAAACGCTTGTTTGATCTTCCGCCTGATTTCATTTTGATGGCAGATTTGCCTGATTGGCCTGGGCGTTTGGTGTGAGGCCAAATCGCTGCCCTTCTTTGATCTTCTTTCGGCTATTGTAGAAAAAACGTAGGACCTACGTATCATTTTGTCGAGCTTTTGAATTATTTTCGTCAGAAGAACTCACCGATTCCTTTCTGTTCTTTGTGTGTGTCTGATTCTTGTCTTGTTTTATGTCTCTTCTTATTTTCCTCCATTATCGTTCCTACTCTCACTCTCACGTTCCTCCTACCCGTTCTTCTCCCATTTTCCCTTCCTCCTCCTTCTTTTCCTTTGCCCTTTCCTCCTTTCCTCGTTCCTCTTTCCTTCTCTTATGACAGAACAAATTTATTTCTACGAGTAGTTTTGGCAATATCTTATATATTTATCCTCTTTTTCTTTATTTCCGATTCCTTTCTTTATTTTTTATTGTTTAATGCATCCATCCCACTCCACTTTTGGCGTCATTATTGTTTTGGCATTTTTTTTCTTCTTAATGTTGCTGCTGATGCTGCTGTTGCTGTTATTGTTGTTGTTGCTTTACCACTCCTCCCTCTCCCCACCACTCTCTCCACTTTTTCCAACTCCCTCTACCCCTCTCTCTCTCTCTCTGTCTCTCTCTCCCTCTCTCTTATCCTCCCTCTC
>RQTK01000410.1:217777-232076 GCA_003991915.1 Elysia chlorotica
CTGTGCCTGTCCTGTAGCTTGAAGAGCACTTAGTATAGTCAACTACCCGCCTGTCCAGACCTAAACTCACCTAACAAGAGGGGGACCAGTACAGGCAGTCTCCTGGGCCTGACGTAGTTAGGTCAGTTTTCTACAGTCTTCGTGTTGTGTCCTCCTGGCAAGGGGGGAGGTTTGGCTTGGTTGAGATGGGGACAGTTTTGGGGGAAAGTCAGACAGACACTTTCACACTGAAGGCTTTGTGACCCACACGAAGTTAACGGATTACGTAATCCTACCCCTAGGTATGGGTTTTTCCTGGTCGCTCATTGGTCCGTAAATTTAGGGATAGAGCTATGATTGGACGCCGGGGGAGATTCCCTTTGCTATCGTCTTCGTTCCGCTATGGGCGCCGTTATGGCAAGGCCTCGACTGAGACACTGAGACAGAGAGAGACAGCGAGACAGACAGGTCGCTGAGACAGGCAGGAGGCCAGGAACCAATGCCAGGAAGCCAGGACGGTTTTTTCTTGCACTGTCTTTGCGCAGACCCCAGACCCCGGAACCCAAGACGGTTTTTTCTCCTCCTGTCTTTACCCCGGCCCAGGTCCCAGGGCCACCTCTCCGCCGAGTGCCTGGTGCTGAGTGCTGACTGCCTGGTGCAGTGTCAGTGCCGTGTGTGTGTGTGTGTGTGTGTGTGTGCGATGGCGGCTGTCACGACCTGTGTTGTGTCCCTGGCCCGCGAGCTGCGAGTTTTAGCGACAGCCCCAGGTCTCGGCACTCTCGGGTCGGCCCCTGTGTCGCCTGCAGACACCTGAGACGGGGAGAGAGAGAGAGAGAGAGAGAGAGAGAGAGAGAGAGAGAGAGAGAGAGAGAGAGAGAGAGAGTACAGCAGGAGTCCAGGTCGCCCAGTCTGTCAGTGCAGGGTGACGGCGGGGGCCCAGGCCTGAGTGTGTCGCGCCGAGTACTGGAGTAGCCGCTAGCCAGTAGGCCTAGCCACCTCTAGTCGCCAGTAGCCAGGGCTCTGACAGTGGACATTGAACTCGGACATACCTGACCAGCCAGGCAGTGAAATTCACTGTGGCCTGTGCCTGCGAAGTGAGAACTAAAACTACACTTAGATATATTTAATAATAGAACTACAATGTAGATAAAGATCTGGAATATTATACCTTGGTCTTGATCTAGACCCTAAGTTAAAGATTTGAATATAGATTTAGTTCATTTGAAAGGCTGTTTAAGTTAGTTGTAAATGCTGTTTAGGTTAGTTTATTTGAAAGGCTGTTTAATTTAGTTTATTGGAAAGGTTGTTAAGTTAGTTGTAAAGGCTGTTTAAGTTAGTTCGTTTGAAAGGCTGTTTAAGTTAATTTGAAAGGCTGTTTAAGTTAGTTCATTTGAAAAGCTGTTTAAGGTAGTTTACTGGAATGGCTGTTTAAGTTAGTTTATTTGAAATGTTGTTTAAGTTAGTTTGTTTGAAAGGCTGTTTAAGTTAGTTTGAAAGGTTGTTTAAGTTAATTTATTTGAAAGGCTGTTTAAGTTAATTTATTTGAAAGGCTGTTTAAGGTAGTTTACTGGAATGGCTGTTTAAGTTAGTTCGTTTGAAATGCTGTTTAAGTTATTTTTACTATTTCGAACCATTATTGAGTCGTAGGCCTAGATCTAGATCTATATCTCTTCAATAAAAAATAGTTCACAGTCTAGAGACGTGGGGGACCTAGATCTAGATATATGTGATATACAGTATGAGAACATAAACTTATCAATCCAAAGAAACCATAGATTTATATTGAGATAAGGCACCTGTTTCGGACCCTCAATGCTTTCTAAACTTCAATTTGGGAATATCCATTTAAGACGTGTCCCATCCCCGCCCTGTCTCGTGTGTGACAGCACATACACTTGTCAGACGTCAGTCTTGGGGTCCGTCTATTTAAAGTTGATGTTGGACGTTAAAACCAACTCAACAACAACAACGGGGATGTGTTCATGAACATTACGAAGCCTTTTAGTACCAAACCTTCCTGGTTTTTTACAGCCCTTTCATCACCAGGAGGGTTGATGTACAATAAATCAATCATTAGATCTACTAAATGTAACTCTATAAAAGGTTTTGTGAGAATATTAGGGTGTTATACATCGAAACAATCCTAAATAATATATTCCATTAATTTCATAGAAACGTGTATACTGATATCAGGGATGGGTCTAAATTAAATGCATCCCTTTTGTTTGTTTTTTCTCCTACCAAAACTTTTGAGAATGTGTTTTTTTTTTAAATATTAAAGTTATTTGATAATAGTAAAACGCAGGTATATTTTAGTAAAATATTGTTGGTACCATACTTAACCATCCCTGTTGAAGAAAAGACGAGATTTGTTAATACAGTTCTACACACACTGTTAGGGGGTTCAATGCTATAATAATAAAGATTAGCATCTATACTTTCGCCCTAAATCTAAATGCTAATATCTATATTCGATATTTTTTAATTTTTCAGAAAGAAAAAAAAAACCAAACAATTGTCGACGCCTTTGGATATACATGTATCACCTGAATGACCAGTGTGGGAAAATAACCGACAAAAATCCGGATTATTGCTACCTATTCCAGAAAGACAGTGGCCACAATATCCAAGGTTTCATTGCTAGTAAAGAAATGTCTCTTTTATTCGAAACTGGATTCTAAGTTTGGATTCGTGGAAACCATTAATAGACTCACCAAAGGCATCAAGAACTAAAAATAATCATCAACTCTAAAAATTAGTTCCAAGGTGAGTTTTAGATACAAGTCTAATCACCAAGTGTTGTAATTGTTAATACATGTTCAGTTATACATCTATTACTGCTACTATTACTACTACTACTACTACTACTACTACTACTACTACTACTACTACTACTACTACTACTACTACTACTACTACTACTACTATACCACTACTACTACTACTACTACTACTACTACTACTACTACTACTACTACTACTACTACTACTACTACTACTACTGCTTCTAGTAATACTCGTCGTACGACTACTATTTATTATTGTGTTGCTAATTTATCTTTAGTAAAAGAGAAATTCACCGCTACATTGGACTTATTAACCCCAGTTCATTCAGTCATTCGTGGTTCACAATTTTTTGCGTACTAAGTCAAGATTATGTGTAAAAAGAGGGAATGAGGGAGAGATAGAAAGAGGGATAGAAAAGGGAGGGGATGGAGAGATATTTACAGACAGACAAAAAGCGTAAAGAGATAGGTAAACCGATAAACCGAGAGAAGGGGGCTAGAAGAAGAAGAAGAAGAAGAAGAAGAAGAAGAAGAAGAAGAAGAAGAAGAAGAAGAAGAAGAAGAAGAAGAAGAAGAAGAAGAAGAAGAAGAAGAAGAAGAAGAAGAAGAAGAAGAAGAAGAAAAAGAAGAAGAAGAAGAAGAAGAAGAGAGAGGAGGAGGAGGGGAGGAGGGAGAGGAGGAGGAGGCCCGAAAATATGTAAGGCAAAGTAGTGAAGTACACTGACGTAGTTTTAGTTCACTGACATATCAGATTCAATTTTTGAATTATGAATTTCGCATGATGAAGATATAAGATCTACGTAAAATGTCTGTATGATAGTGGGGTATATGTATGTGTCATCACCATTAAAAAATGTCGCTTCCGCTGAGATAAAAGGCGAAGCATAACGAGAGCGTAACGGGGTCGTTCTTCTGTTTGGGCGCGCGCACTTTTCTGGGTTTTCACGGCCATTAGAATAATTCTTGTTGTGTCGGGGCGGGCTCTGTAGAATAGACCTGGAGACCTGTAAGTCTAGACCAAGCCTGCCTTGCATTCCTAATTTCCTGACGCTTTGAAAAAACCTGTTTTGTTTTGTTTTGTTTTTTTAAATTTTACTTTAAGTTTTCTTTCTGCCGAGATTTTCTTGATGGGGGGTCCTTTAGCGGGAAGAGAGAAAGAAAAGAGGGAGAATTATAATACAAAGAGACAGACAGACAGAGAAAGAAAGAAAACAGAGGGATAGAGGAAGGGAAAAGAAAGGGAGGAAGAGAGACAAAATGAGAGTGAGAGTGAGAGAAAGAAAGAAAACAAAGGGAGAGAGGAGGGGAAAAGAAAGGGAGAAAGAGAGACACAAGGAGAGTGAGAGTGAGAGAGATAGGAAGAGACAGGGGAAGAGAAACGGAGGGAGAAAGAAAGAGATAAGAGCGAGATAGAGAGAGTGTGTGCATATGGCGTTATTGGTTCTGTGGATTCGAACATGTATTGCCTTTTGCGGGATTGAAGCTTGAAGTTGTCACTTCTGGTTCAATAAATAAATCAATTACGATAAAACTTTCATGATTTTCAATTTAGTTCTACATGTAAATATTTAAATGGTTTCTCGAACGGAAAAGTGGAAAATATAAACGGACACAGAGTATTGAGTCTCTTTATGTCACTCATTTTCGTCTCTTATAAGTAGTGTGTGATTTAGCCCAGTCCGCGTTCTTTTAGAGGGGCGAAATATCTCACAAATCGGGAAAAGATGCATGTACATGTACAATCATGTAAGTTAAGAGGGGGTACTGCATCTTCTTCAACGAACCTCGCATCCAACGAACTATTGAGCAAGTTTGTTAAGTCCGAGCTGCTCTGTAATACAATTGGTGGTGGTGGTGGTAGTAGTAGTAGAAGTAGTAGTGGTAGTATATTATTATTATTATTATTATTATTATTATTATATTATTATTATTATTATTACATCTCTCTTTACAGTTAAATAGTTTTAGCTTTGTTTTAACTAATGCGACTAAACTGTCTTTTTAACGCTTTGGGTTTAATCACAATGAAATCGTGACAATCAGGATCTGTGATCAACAAGTTCTGTGGAAAACTGTGCATGTGACCAACTGGACATGTGACCAAATGTGCATGTGGTTAACTGTATCTGTGACAAACTATATCAGTAACAAAGAAAGTCTGTAGCAAACTGGACATTTTACAAACTGGACATGTGACAACCTGGTACTGTTACAAACTGGGTATGTGACAACCTATACTTGTGACCAACAGTATTTGTGACACAATGGACATCTGACCATCGCGCGTGCGTCCATTCTAGGCAAGAACATCGTATGACAACTGTCAACTGTTTGTAGTGTAAAACGCATTCTGCCTAAGCTTCTATCTCGCAATTACAGACGTACATGTTGTCACCGCAGCTGTAATGTGTCCTATCTCCGATTCTAAAGTAGTAGTAGTAGTAGTAGTAGTAGTAGTAGTAGTAGTAGTTGTTGGTATTTGTGACAAAATGGACATGTGACCATCGCGCGTGCTTCCACCCTAACCAAGAACATCGTATGACAACTGTCAACTGTTTGTAGTGTAAAACGCATTCTGCCTAAGCTTCTATCTCGCAATTACAGACGTACATGTTGTCACCGCAGCTGTAATGTGTCCTATCTCCGATTCTAATGCTAAACATTTAGAGTACATGTATATAGAAATGAGATTGGGCATTGTACAACTGGTCTAAAGCTCTTCTGCAGAAAAAATGGTGATTTGGCGATAAAAAAAAACAGAAGGTTCATATACAATGTAGTTGCACACACAATTTAAAAAAAAAACAAAAACAAAAAAAACAACAAGCGCTACACAGGTATTGAAATGAAAGTACCAAGAACATACCCACCCACACACACACCCACACAGGCACAGTGGAGGTAGCCAGGTACGTAGGCTTGCAGGGTGGGCTCAGGCAGGTGACAAACTGGCATGCTAGCTTGCTCTATACATAGTTTTACATTACAGGTATAGAGGGAGAGACACACGAAGCAAGTGTGGGGGAAAGGGAGGGAGGGGGGAGGTGTTACACACATAAAGCAAGAAGGAGGGCTGGGGGTATTATTGGAGGAGCGCAGTCAGCAGAGGCCAGGTCAGGCCAGGTAGTCAGGCCCTCAGGTACAGGCAGAGTGGGAAAGTCCGGAGACCTGGGCCCCTGTGTTTGTTGTGGGACTTAAACATCGGGACACACGGGGCTTCTAGTTTAGCCTGGCGCTTTTCTCTCTGGTTGTTTGCCTCTCTCTCTCTCTCTCTCTCTCTCTCTCTCTCTCTCTCTCTCTCTCTTTCTTTCTTTGTACCTCTAGCTCTCTGTGGATACATCTCTCTATCTCTCTCTCTCTCTCTCTCTCTCTCTCTCTCTCTCTCACTCTCTCACTCATGTACACGTATCTCTCTCTTTCTCGGTATTTTTCAATTTATTTGTACATCTCTCTCTTTCCCTCTTCCCCTCTCGCTCGCTCTCGGTATTTCTCTCTACTTCACTATTTATCCCTCCTCTTCTGTCCGGTTCTCTATCTGTATCTGTGAGAGGGGCATAGAGAAGCAGACAGACAGGTGGACTTACTGTCAGACAACGGAAGCGAGAGAGAGGGAGAGAAAGAACGAGAGAGCAAAAGAGGGATAGAGGGCGAAATAAAGAAAAAGAGCGAGAGAAAGAGAGAGAGAGGGAGAGAAAGAGAGAGAGAGAGAGGGGGAAAGAAAGAGAGAGGGAGGAGAAGAGAGAAAGGAAAAAATAATGGGAAGAGAGAAAGAAAAAGAGAGAATTATATATACAGAGAGACAGACAGAGAAAGAAAGAAAACAGAGGGAGAGGGGGGGGGGAAATAAAGGGAGGGAGAGAGACACAAGGAGAGTGAGAGTGAGAGAGATAGGAAGAGGCAGGGGAAGAGAAATGGAGGGAGAAGGAAAGAGATAAGAGCGAGATAGAGAGAGTGTGTGTGTATATGGATGTGGCGTTATTGGTTCTGTGGAATCGAACTTTTATTGCCTTTTGCGAGATAGAAGCTTGAAGTTGTCACTTCTAGTTCAATACATAAATCAATTACGATAAAACTTTCATTGATTTTCAATTTGGTACTACATGTAACTATTTAGATGGACTCTGCACGCGGAAAAAGGGAAAATGTAAAGGGACAAAGAAAAGAAAGTCTCTTTATGTCACTCATTTTCTAATCTCATAATTAGTGTGTGATTCACCCCGGCCCGTGTCCTTATAGAGGCGCGAAATATCGCACAAATGGGGAAAAGATGCATGTACAATCATGTAATTTAAGAGGGGGGTACTGCATCGGCTTCAACGAACATCGCATCCAACGAACTATTGAGAATAAACCAGCAAGTTTGTTAAGTCCGAGCTGCTCTGTAATACAAGTAGTAGTAGTAGTAGTAGTAGTAGTATAGTAGTAGTAGTAGTAGTAGTAGTAGTGTAGTAGTAGTAGTAGTAGAATCTCGACGTAGATAGATCTACGTAATCTGTGATCGGACTCGCAAGAAGCAAAGCTCTTGTTCTTTTTGTAACGTCTCACAAGTCTTGGGAGTCTCATTGCAGACTTTGCAGCCCAATACCTACAGCTACATACAGAGATACAGAGCTAATGAGCAATCGCCAAACCCCATGCCCTAAGAGGCGCGATTACGTAACCATTGATCCTCGCATAGATCGCAAATTGCGCGATGTAGACATGCCAAATTTGGTTATATTATGCAGATATATCTCTTAGTCTTAAGGGGTCCAAGGTATATATTTGAGGGGGGGGGGGTAGAGAAAGAGAACGAGAGGGAGAGAAAGAGAGATAGAGAGAGGGGGAACTTTGTTTGGTAAATTAATTTGTAAAGGAATTAATAGAGGAGAGTGGTGTACAAAATCTGTCCTGTTCTAAGATAGAAGCTTTCGTTTAGCTTAAACATGTTCTAGGTACCCAAGGGTGTCTAATGCGGCGACGGGTCTCCATACTACCATCTGATCTCTTTTTACATATCGGTACACAGCATCAGTGTGGGGGTCAAGGACTTGTGTCAGATGTCTCAGCTAGACAGTGCACACACATCTATATTTTAAAAAGCTTCATGGTTTGTTCACTCTGGCATGACAACAACAACTGCTCCCACAGACTGCAAACTTTCTCTGTCCCTTATTTTTGTCCTGAAACTTAGTGAAATGCTTGGCAGCGGCGAAAACTCCCGCCTACATATCCAGGCAAAATGGTTTTTATCATGTCTTCACAATGCTTTTTTTTTTTTTTAGGAAAACCTCACTTTCGATCGGTATTATTTTTCATTTCTGTGTGTGTGTAGGCCAATCGGGGCAAGTTCAGTAGGCTGAGTAGCTGGAGCACAACTTTCCGAGGTACAGTTGAGAACTTACAAGAGACGCGGTGTCTCGGTGAGATATTTTGGAGGTTTGACAAGATTAAAACAGTTGCGGCGATTATTTTTAGCTCCAAGATTTATTTCCTTTGTTGAAAACTCCGCCTGATCGTTTCTCGGTAATTCTGAAGTAAAAATAACGCACCCATATTTTAGAGCAGTATAATTGAATGTTGGCTTCTGAACTGACCAGTAATGCTTCCTTCCAGCCTTGTCCATTCCACCATTACCAATGACCCTGAGCGGTTCAATAGGGATTTGAACTCGGGGACTCTTATTAGAACCTGCTCGCTTCACCGACTGAGCTAATCTATCTCCTGTGGGGGGTAACTTGTGCAAGCGGTAGAGCGCTGTTTCTACAATCAGGACGTCCGCGGTTCGAGACCCACGATATGACGAAATTTATTCGTCGGAATTCGTTCCCGGTTGGTCGGATCGCACAATAGGACTGGCATCCTCGCACTGACTCGTGCATGGCATGCATGTAGCACGTAAACTTGTCAGATGTTAGTCTCTGGACCCGTCCATGAATCAGCGTAGCTGATGACGGTGGGCGTCAGGCAACCAGCCAACCAACTAAGCAACATTCAGCCAACCAACCTAGTAACCAACCAAGCAACAAACAGCCAACCAACCAACCTAGTAACCAACCCTGCTCCCATATGAGGGAGGTCGCTCAAGGCTGTGAGAAAGTTAGAGCTCTTCACTCCATGTATTTTTGTTGTTCAGGGGTTTCCCGTTCCGGTCTTTGTTCTGTGTGGTGCGCACAATCTGTGGTGCGCACACAAGGCCACTGCGGCGGGCTCCGGTGTGCACTGTAGTTCACTGGCCAATCAAACACAAGCAGAGGAGCGAAGAGTACACTGGTCTCGAAGAGGAGGGAGGGGGGGAGGAGAGTGGGATGGAGAGACAAAGAGATATAGTGGGAGAGAGAGAGAGGGAGAAAGATAGATAGAGAGGGGGGAGAGAATCACAAGGAGAACAAGAGAGGTAGAGAGCCGATCTGATCTGAAGTTCTGAGCTCTCTAGATGTGGTCAGTGATTTACACGCCTGTGGTGGGAGACCCTCGCGCCGCTCTTCCTTTCTCTTACTCTTTCTCTATATCACTGTCTTTTTCTCTCAATATCACTGTCTTTTTCTCTGCCTGTCGGTCGCTTTGATTCTCTCATTCAACCTCTCTGTCTCTCTCTCAATCTCTCTTTCTTTCTCTGTGTCTGTCTGTCTGTCTCTCCGTTTTTCTCTCAATGTCTCTGTTTCTGTCGCTCTGTTTCCCTTTCTCAAACTCTCTGTCTCTCTCTCAATCTTCGTCTTTCTCTCCCTGTCTATGTCTGTCTGTCTGTTGATCTCTTTCTCTCTCTCTCTCTATCTCTTCCCCGTCTCTCTCTCTCTCTCTCTCTCTCTCTCTCTCTCTCTCTCTCCCTCTCTCTCTTCTCTGCCCATCCATCTTTCTCTTTCTATCTACCTATGACATGTATCTGTTCCACATATCCTAGTTTCCCCTGGTGAGTCCAATACGTCCCGCACAGAGGGGGTATATGGTCCCGGGTTTTATGGTTGTTTCAACAAGCTACTTAACATTGACGACGCGCGGAAGTATTGAGGATAGAGCAATAGATTTCGATGCAGGAGGTCCGCTTTCTCGCTGGTTGGATAGGTGCCACTTAAATGATTTGACTTGCTGAGACAGAAACCTTCGTATCCAAGCCCTGTCTTTGTAAGCTTCAGACCTTAGTCTCAGAGCCCGTCTGCGATATAGCCTTGTTGCTGACGCTCTGCATTAATAAAAGGAACACAGTCGCCAAACTGACAAGTTAGACCGTAAATTATAATCAGATATCGATCTAGCTGTGCCGGTAGTTGATGATTTAGGGAGGTACCCCCGCGTCGACTCATAACTGTCAAATCTATGGCCACTAGAGGATCAGAGGGGGTCTACTCTCGCGCTCTCTCTCTCTCTATCTATCTATCTACCTCTCTTCCTCTTTATTTGCCTTTCTTTGTCTTTCCATCTATCCCTCTTTCATCATCTCTCTTTCTCTCTCGCTTCATATCTCTCTATCTCTCTCTATATATATATATATCCCTCTGTCTCTCTCCACCCTGCTCTCTGTATGTTTAATGCCCCCCAGAACCCCAAGAAGTTCCTCATACAGGGACGGACTCTGAGGGGGTATATATATGGTCCTTACTTTTATGGCTTTTAAACAACCTAGCTCGCATTGGTTCTGAGATGATTAACGTGTGTCTAAGTACAGACACATAATGTATATCATTCGAGGTACTAGAATGGTTTTGATTGTTTGATTGTAATGTCCAACGTCAGCACTGTGTAGGCTTTATTGTGGACGGGCCCTAAGACTGACATCTGAAAATTATATGTGTGCCACACATGAAGCAGGGCAGGACGATCTGGACTCGTGTCTCAGATGGTTACATTAAACTGACACCAACCTAACCAATTGGCGACGAAATAGGACGAATCGAGCTTTGCCAGATCGTGGGTTATGAACCGTGGACCTTCCGATCTCGAGAACAACGCTCTACCATTAGAGCCAGTTTGCTCCCGGTAAAACATCGATAATAATGAAATATAATTATATGTGTGAACTGGCTCTATCACAGACTGTGCTTAGACCAATGTCTTAGAGTCTGCAGGAGCTGAGACAGTGCGGCAGACAGACAGACAGAGGCAGAGACAGACATACAGACAGACAGAGACATATAGATAGAGATAGAGATACATACAGAGAGAGAGAGAGAGAGAGTAAGAAAGAGAGGCACACAAACAGGTAGACAGAGACAAATAGACATCCAGGCAAAGAGAGACAGAGACAGAGAGAGTGGGATAGGGAGCAGCAGAGAGAGAGACAGACACAGGCGGAATCATTAAAGAGAGAGAGAGAGAGAGAGAGAGAGAGAGAGAGAGAGAGAGAGAAAAGAGAGAGAGAGAAAGAGAAAGAGATCTTTAAAATATAACCTATGAACATTCAAGCGTCCGGGTAGGTGAGAGTCGGGAGCCATGTTTAAAACGGCTTAGATGTAGAGCACCGTGCCCCCAGACATCGAGGTGCAGATTCATTATATAGACTGCGCCTTGGGTGAAGTCACTGCGTGCACTCCACAATAACAGTGACGTCATCGGCAAGGTCGTGGCGGTGGTGGGATTCAACTTTCTTATGTAGACAAACTGACATTGTTACTTATGTTAGTTTTCGCACCCACTGCCTTGCCAGATCTACCTGAAAACAAGGCCATTATTTTTTAAGTCCGTGTCGGGTTTCTGTGTCGCCGCCATTCCTTTGATGTCTCCCTCCGTCTCCCGTCCCTGGTCTGGGTCGCCCAGTCCCGTGTTACAGGCTTTGTGATCCACGCGACCGTTGCGGTTGACGTAACCACGCCCTCAGTTCAAGTATGGGGGTTTCTGCTCGCTCATTGGCTCTCCAAGTCAGGGATAAAGCTATGATTGGATGCCGCTGCAGATTCCATTACGCCATTTCGTCGTCGTTTTCGCCATAGGCTTCTTTATCGCAAAACTTCTAATGGAGGTCCCCACAAGGATTAGAGTGGAGACTTTTCACGTTGGGCGCAAACTTCAACACAGACTGTAGACTGTATGTCTGTCTGTTCTCAGATACTTCAACACAGACTGTAGACTGTATGTCTGTCTGTCTGTTCTCAGATACTTCAACACAGACTGTAGACTGTATGTCTGTCTGTTCTCAGATACTTCAACACAGACTGTAGACTGTATGTCTGTCTGTTCTCAGATACTATGATCTATTTTCCCTTACTCAGACTTCAGACTTTGTATGTTTGTCTATTCTCAGATACTCAGACTGTTGACTGTATGTCTGTCTATTTTCAGATACTCAGGCTATAGTCTGTATGTCTGTCTATTTTCAGATACTCAGGCTATAGTCTGTATGTCTGTCTATTTTCAGATACTCAAGCTATAGTCTGTATGTCTGTCTATTTTTAGATACCCAGACTATAGTCTGTACAAATGTATGTCTGTCTATTTTTAGATATTCAGACTATAGTCTGTCTGTCTGTCTGTTGTCACATGCTTAGATCGTCATACTGTAGATACAGACTCCTCTTCACGCAAAATGTACCGTATGCAAAACTACGTTCTTGAATCAGTGGTTATTTGTTTTTCACAGACTATTGTTATTTTTTATGTTTTATGTCATGCAGGTTTGAATGGGATTTTAGTTATGTAAAAGCGCCATAAGATGAGTTTGGTCGATACGGCGCTATCTGAAAGATTGTATTATAACAATAGTAATAATAATAATAATATCTCTCTCTCTCTCTCTCTCGCTTCATCTCTCTCTCTCTCTTGCTTCATCTCTCCTTCTCTCTCCCTCTCTTTCTCTCTCGCTTCATATCTCCTCTATATATATCCATCTGTCTCTCTCCATCCTCAGCTCTCTGTATGCTTAATGTCCCCCAGAACCCCAAGAAGTTCCTCCTACAGCGACAAACTCTGAGGGGGTATATGTCTATATGGTCCTTACTTTTATGGCTTTTAAACAACCTAGCTCGCATTGGTTCTGAGATTATTAAAGTGTGTCTAAGTACAGTCACATAATTTATATCAATCGAGGTACTAGAATGGTTTTGATTGTTTGTTGTGTTGCTTAACATCCAACGTCAGCACCGTGTTGGCTTTATTGTGGACGGGTCCTAACTGACATCTGACAATTATATGTACTGCAACAACAAAAAAACAGGGCAAGGAGACCTGGACTCATGTCTCAGATGGTTACATTAAACTGACACCAACCCAATCAGTTGGCGACGAAATAGGACGAATCAAGCTTTGCCAGATCGTGGGTTTTGAACCGCGGACCTTCCGATCTCGAGAACAACGCTCTACCATTAGAGCCAGTTTGCTCCCGGTAAAACATCGATAATAATGAAATATATATTTGTGAACTGGCTCTATCACTGACTGTGCTTAGACTAATGTCTTAGATTCTGCAGGAGCTGAGACATTGTGGCAGACAGACAGACATGCTAACGGACTCATAGACACAAAGACAGACAGATAGACGCAGAGACAGACATACAGACAGACAGACAGAGACAAGACAGATACAGAAAGAGAATAGATAGAGATAATACATACAGAGAGAGGTAAGAAAGAGAGACACACAAACAGGTAGACAGAGACAAATAGACATCCAGGCAAAGAGAGGCAGAGACAGAGAGAATGGGATAGGGAGCAGAGAGAGAGAGAGACAGACACAGGCGGAATCATTAGAGAGAGAGAGAGAGAGAGAGAGAGAGAGAGAGAGAGAGAGAGAGAGATCTTTGAAATGTAACCTATGAACATTCAAGCGTCGGGTAGGTGAGAGTCGGGGCCATGTTTAAAACAGCTTAGATTTAGAGCACCGTGCCCCCAGACATCGAGGTGCAGATTCATTATAGAGACTGCGCCTTGGGTGAAGTCACAGCGTGCACTCTACAACAGTAGTTACGTCATCGGCAAGGTCGTGGCGGCAGTGGGATTCAAATTTTTCATGTAGACAAACTGACATTGTTGTTTTTTCGCACCCACTGCCTTGCCTGATCTACCTGAAAACAAGCTATTATTTTTTTAGTCCGTGTCGGGTTTCTGTGTCGCCGCCATTCCTTTGATGTCTTCCTCCGTCTGCAGTCCCTGGTCTGGGTCGCCCAGTCCCGTGTTACAGGCTCTGTGATCCACGGGACCGTTGCGGTTGACGTAACCACGCCCTCAGTTTAAGTATGGGGGTTTCTGCTCGCTCATTGGCTCTCTAAGTCAGTGATAAAGCTTTGACTGGATGCCGCTGCAGATTCCATTACGCCATTTCGTCGTTGTTAGCGTCATAGGCTTCTTTATCGCAAAACTTCTAATGGACAGCCCCACAAGGATTAGAGTGGAGACTTTACACGCTGGGCGCAAAATTAAAAAAACAGACTGCAGACTGTATGTCTGTCTGTTCTCAGATACTTAGACTGCAGACTGAATGTCTGTCTATTGTATACACTGTCTGTGTATTTTCTCTTACTCAGACTTCAGACTTTGTATGTCTGTCTATTCTCAGATACTCAGACTGTTGACTTTATGTTGATCTATTTTCCCTTACTCAGACTTCAGACTTTGTATGTTTGTCTATT
>RQTK01000410.1:232569-257467 GCA_003991915.1 Elysia chlorotica
CATCATCATCATCATCATCATCATCATCATCATCATCATCATCATCATCATCATCATCATCATCATCATCATCATCATCATCATCATCATCATCATCATCATCATCATCATCATCATCATCATCATCATCATCATCATCATCGGATTTATTAGTATGATTGTTTATGTGCGATATATAATTAAAATGGTTAATTTTGTTTCTCCCGATTAGATCCTGTATGTATGGAGTACTGAAGATGCCTTCCACCCAAGTTGGATTTTCTGTTGTGGAACGTTTGGGAACTGCACAAAAATTAAGTTACCCTCGGTCTGAACGCCATAACAACATTGTTTGACAAAAGAATTTCACTGTTCTGTGATCGGTGCAGCGACAGTACGGGCCAATAGCCACTTCCGTGTTTGAGTGTTACACGGTGCAGCGACAGCACGGGCCAATATCCACTTCCTGTGACCCGTCACCGTCCCTGAGAGTAGCACAATGTTTGCTCCGCCCTCCGTTAACCCTTTCTGGCGAGACGTGTCGTCAGGCACGGCAAATAGACGTAACATCAAAGAGATGCCCTAGCCAAGTAATCTCTCACTCTCTGGACGGAAAAGGGTTAATGCTAAGAAATGATTGTGTACTACTATAATTTAAATATTAGTTATTAAAAAATAATTCGACACAAATATCTAAAAACAAAAGCTTGTCAACAATCATTTTCAGAGAAAAATCGTGTTTTTTTTAACTTTGTGAACAATTGGTAAACAAATTGTACCAGTCGATTAAGACCGAATGAACGATTGATGAGCACTCGGTGAACGCCAGATGAACACACAATGAACATTGGGTGAACACTAGGTGAACACTCGGTGTTCACACGGATCCCCCGGCGAGATGATGCGCTGGCTGAAGGACAAGAAGCGCGACAGGCGCAGTAACTCTGCCAGCCATGACGAGGAGGGCCATGAGGACGACTACGGCTTCGAGAAGGATCGAACCCGCGCCGCCTCAAAGTCGCCGTCAACGCGCCGCCAGCTGCCCCCGACCCCCGCCATGCCCGAGGAGAAGTCGCCGCACATCTATGAGGAGATCCCCGACCTGGCCTGCTCCCCGGGGCCTGCGCAGAGCCAGCCACCTGGCGCCGAGTCGGCCTCGCAGAACAGGAGGCGAATGGCGCCGTTCAGGAAGAAAGCGCAGCACTCAGGCGGGAAGGAGAACCTGTCTAAACTGGCTGGAGCGGCTGGCGGTGGCGTGAAGGCTGGGTGTGGCGTGAAGGCCGGTGCTGTAGGCGGGAAGGCCGGTGCTGTAGGCGTGAAGGCTGGGGCTGTAGGCGTGAAGGCTGGTGCTGTAGGCGTGAAGGCTGGGGCTGTAGGCGGGAAGGCCGGGCTGTAGGCGGCAACAAGTACACCTGTGATGTCTCCTCCCCGGCGGGCGGGAGTAAAGCCAAGAAGACAAGGCTGGAGGACGCAGACTGTAAGGGGCAGTACGTCGGGCCGTCATCGCCAGCAGAGGTGGAGGATGACTCGTCCAGACAGACGCCTCCCAACATGCACCGCAATGGCACGCCGGAAGTTCACTGTGACGTCATCATCAAGGACACGCACTGCGAGATTCTGCTCAGCCGCAAGCCCAAACCCCAGTCCAAGTCTGGCGGGGGCCCCGGAAGTTCTGGAGTTTCCCGCCCGGATCCCTCGTCGTCTGCTGGGACGCACGGTATCCCCAGGCCCGCGGGAATCTCCGATCCCGGCGAGAAGTATCCCCAGTCCAGGGCGCTGGTCGACTCGGCCTCCTGGAGCCAGCAGCCAGACGTGTACGTGGGACCCAAGACCGGGAGGTTCACTGCGCATGTCTGCTCCCGTGACCGAAGAGCATCCGTGGATGTCCAGAGTTCCTCCTCCTCCAAATTCACGTCTGCGTTCAGCCTGGCCTCTTCCTCAGCCTCCACCGCTCCTGTGGTAGGCGGTCTACCGTCGGTTGTCGGACACACATCTAGCTCTGCGTCGTTTTCTTCCTCAACGTCCAGACTGAACTCTCTAGGCGCGTCTAGTTCCTTCTCCGTGCTCAACGGCAACAGCCGCAACGCACATCACCAACAGCAGCAGCAAATAAACCAACAACAGCAACAGAACCACCACCTCTACCAAGACATGCAGGCGTCAAAGCTTTTCGGGGAAACCAGCGGTCTGGGCGAATCTGCCGGGTCGGCCTCGAGCAGCGCTAAGGGCGTGGAGACCTACACAACAGCCAGCAACTTCATCGCACGCCCGACAATAGTCCCGTTCAACCCGCTGCCCGGCGCCAAAGACCCGTGCGTGGAGGCGTTCGGTAGGCCTCTCAGCACGGGCTCTTCCAGCACAGACGCCGCGTACGCGTCAATACGGGACGCGGCTGTGGACGGGGAGGACAGTGCGTACCAAGCCGCACCGCTCCGGGACATCCCCGCACCGTCCGACGCCAACTCGGTAACCTACGCGTCCATCCAAGACACCGAGAACAATGGCGTCACTGTTGGTGGCTCCTCGACTAGAGGTCACGTGGCTTACGCATCCATTCAAGGTGAGCAACATATTCAGCAACGCCCTCCAAAGAACCACAGCAACAAAGTTGGTGGAGTCGGTCAGCACCAGCAACTTTTCTACGGAGATCCCCACCAGAACCACCAGCACACAACACCAACACTAACACCAACACCAACACCACCAGTTTCCAGCAGAGCAAGTCGTGCGAGTCTCTGGGCGGATTCCAGGCGTCGAGCCGTCTGGGGATCATCCACCGCCGCAGTCCGTCCGACTCGTCCTCCTGCACATACGCCTCAGTGTCTTTTCCAGCCGAGCCCAAGCTGTACAACACCATCACAGACTTCAGCACTGACCAGGGCCCAGGCCTCGATCACCGCCGCCAGTCCACCGGAGGGGCATCTTATCTGGGCATGGCTTTCCATTCGAAAGGAACCACCGCCGATGCTGGGGATGGCATATACTGCGGCGTGGAGCCCTATAGGGTTAACCCTCGCGTGGCTTTGGTCATGACCTGCTTGCAAGTTCTAAAAGCAGTTCTGGCGGAACGGGCGCCGATGCTGAATTTTCTAAGCGCAGGCAAGAAGTCGGCGCAAGAACGAGAACTACGAAAAATCGACCGGCATACGACCAGCACAATATTTACAGCGACCTTTCCCCTGACCATGTTGGCGGTGCAGACCAGAGTGTGTATGCAAGCATAGACCCGGCAAACGGCGCGGAGAACTTGACCCGTGTGGGCGGGGCCGCCTGTTCTGTCAAGCCGGTCTCCCACAGGGGGGACAACTCAAACCACTCCAGCGCCATGCTCAACGACCTTCACCGCTACGCCGTGGACCGCAACAGCTTCCAAATCGACTTTTGCACATGCTCCGACGATCACGCTTCTTCGGGCGGCTTCAGCGACCTCATTCCTTCAGCCAATCAGAACAGTCGTTACAACGCTGTTAGCGGCAATGACAGCGGCAACGGGAAAGCTAACGACGTGAAAAATAGTGACATTGACAAAGCCGTGCGTGGCGGTGCATCGTCTACCCATCCAAACAATGGTAATACATTGGGGGAAAATGGCGACTCTATGATAAACAATGGGGATACCATGGGAACCACTGGGGATACCACGGGAACCGAATACGGCTCCAGCTCGTGCAAGGACTGCGGGCGACTCATCAGGCAGATCACGTACTCCGAGTCCTACTCTGACGAGACGTACGAGCACGCGTACTCTTCCCGTCTCCTCACCCGCCGCACGGGCCGGCGCTACTCCAGCCCAGACATCACGTCCTCAGAGATGTCAAACTCCGAGTTCTCCGCCCAGGAGCCGCCGAGCTACAACCAGCACCACCGCTCTTCCCGCCCCGCCCACCCCGCCCGACCATCGCCATCTTGGTCTCGCCGGTCGCCACCTGTCGGTCGTGACGTCAGAGTTTCTCGCGATGACTCCTGGGCCCCGAGCCCAAGAAGTGATGACGCCATCCCACCCGCCTACGGCGCCCTGGATGACAACGGTTTCGTTAGCAACCACTACGAGCGGTTGAGCCCGACGTACGTCCGGAGCCGGGACAAAGACAAGTCTATGTGTGTCCAGCGGGATGACACCCTGCCTGGAGAGAGAAGGAACAGGCCTTGGATCCCAGCATCCTCTTTCCCAGAGGGACTTCTGGGTCAAAACATGGCGGACGATGTGAAATCTGAGTTTTGCAGAGCAGGCATGCGCGAGCGAGCTTCGGCGTTCTTCGCTCCGAATTCATTCACCGACGATGTCGATGTCAAACCTGTGTATTCTGATGAGAAAGAAAACCGTGAACCCAGAACTAGATATTTGGGAAAAGATGGTTCAGAAAATGATCCTGAAACTACCAAAAGGAGGAACTCTTCAACGCGATTGGATACTAAAGCCACATCTCTACTTAGATGGCACGATGAGGAAGAAAGACCCGAGAACCCTATTTCCTCTGAAGAGGCCGAGCGAGATGTTGATAAGTACACCATGTCTAAATGTGGTCCGGCAGAAGGAGCGACAGAAACCATGGACCACATCCCAGACAAAAACACTAAAAAGTTGGCCAGTTTTTTCCAAAGCCTGACAACCAGTAAAGAGGCACTTGTTGGATCTGACGACAACATTCTGGTGGCTGGTGATGATGAAGATGAGGATGATGATGGTGGCATTGTTTCAAAAGAACCAAAACAGCTCAGTTCTCGATTTAAGACATCGGCGTTCACGAAGCTCCTGACCCACTCTGCATCCTTCTGCGCACCAAAGATGGCGACGGATTCCAAAAGAACGAAATTCCACGTCCTCCATAGTGACGGTAACCAAGGCTCTCAGAGCTCCCCGGATGTATCCAAGTCTAGAACTCGGAACGCACCAGAAAACAAACCGAAGGCGACTCCTCTATCTCCAAAAACATCATGTGGGCCATCTGCAACAGTAGACAGACAAATCCTTAATACTAGTTCAGCCAGTGAGAGGCACGGCGGAAGCAAACCCAGAGTCAGCAGCAATGTATACAGCAGTGAGGATACTGGTGGAAACAGCAAGACTGAGGATGGCAACAACAGTAGCAGCAACAGCAACGCTAACAGCAATTGTAACAACAACATCAGCAAGCAGTAACAACAACAACAACAACAACAACAACGGAGAGAAACCTCCAAACAAGACCGACAGCGGCGACACTTGCTACGAGTTCGACATCAGCACGTCCTCGGAGGGCGAGCAGCAGACCAGCTACGACAACATCCTCTCCAAGGTCAGCGTGTCCTTGAACCTGGAGCACGAGGCGCAGCACATCGCCGCCTACCGCGCGGCGCGCCAGAGGAAGAAGCTGCTGTGCCGGCGCTGCAAGAAGCGGGGCGGCGCGGCCAGGGACAGCGTCTACAGCGTCATAGACGACGCGTCACAGGCGTCAGAGAGTCAGGGCGCCGCGGGAACCACCAGCGACGGCGGCAGGCTCGGGGACGAGGCCCTGGCGTACACTCTGCTGGAGGATGACGGGATGTGTCCGCACCTGTCGCTCAAGTTCGGCGAGCTGCGCGCCATGTTGGACAGCATGTTCGTGGACCAGCGCGCCGCCATCTTGGACAGTCAGACGGATCACGCGGCTACTCCCAACCCGTACGGCCTCAAGGCCGGGGGTCACGGCCTTCACCTTTGCGGGCAGGACCTGGGGTCACTTCCGGCCGCCCTCCAGCAGCTCTGCCGCGAGTGTGGCTGTGAGGTCATGACCTCGGACTCCGAGTCCGTGACGACCGTGTACAGCGGCAGCTTTCAGACGGGCCCACCTGGGACCCAGCTGAGAATAGGCTCGCCTGGCAGCGGGCAGGCCCACACCCCGAGCTGCGACTCGGACGAGGGCACCATGGCCGATAACTCTGGCGACGACGACGATGATGTGTCGGACCAGGGGGAAACCAAAGTCAGCGCCTTGAAGTGTGGGAGCCCCTTAAGTTGTTGCCATGCGGAGAGCAGGCAAGTCGCTAGGAAATATTCTAGTCCGTCGGATCTAACAAAGTCTCACAGGTTCAGTGGCTTTAAAGTTTCGGTCGGGGGTGATAGCAGTGCTAATGGCAGCGCACACAACATAAACTGCAACAACAATAACAACAACAGCAGCAGCAACAACAACAAAGGGAATATCGATATTAAAGAAGAGAACAACAGCAGCGGCTATGACGAACCCGAGGAAGAACAGCCAGCACCCCGACAAGAACGATTCAACCATCGGACTCGGAAGAAGGAGAAAAGGGAGAGGCGGGCTGGGTCTTCCCACAGCCATGGGATCGCCTGCACCTGCCCGTCAGAAATGAGACCGGCACGTAAGACACACTCGCACTGCGGGATGAAAGCAGGGCACCATTCCTCGCCCTGCGCCGATCTATCCAGTGTTAGACAGGGGCCACACCCCTCCACACAGAAAACCTCCAAGACTTCACCAAGCTCTGGGGGCGGCGGACAAACCAGGAAGGCGGGGTCTAAGAAACATGGCGGATGTTCCTCCAGTAACTGCACCAAGCACGGAGCAAGCGCTAGTCGACACGGCAACACACACAGCGCCTCCCACCATGAGCACAGCCGTGCTACACGGGGCTACACACTGGAGACAAGTGTGTATGATGACGTGAAGGGTGAAGGGGAGTTAATGAGCCAGCATCACGGACCTGACGAATCTCCCTGTACGAACCGTCGCGGGAGTGCTCCCTCCGCCTGCAGTTCTGTCTCTGAGAGAGCTCTGAAAGATATCTACTCCCCTCTCCCAGCTAGGGCCCTGTGTCTTCTTACCTCTCGCCATAACAACAGCAGCAACAACAACATTAGCAATTACAATAACAATGATCACAGTGGTCATGACAATGAAGGGATTATCAGCATAAACAACAGCAGTATCATTAGCAGTAACAACAGTAACAGCAGCAGTAACACGAGTTGTAGCAGTATTGCCGTTCAGCACATGCATGCATCTTGTACGTGTGTCAGGACTATGGCGTTTGAAGAGGGACAAAAGCTGCAAAGTCAACACGCCGTCTCCTCCTCCTCCTCCCTCAGCTCTTCTGTCGCTCCCTTACTCACACAGACAAGGCACAAAGAGAAGCAAGAGTCAGCAGAAACCGAGGCGGGAACAAAGGAGTGCGGCCTCCATACGGACCCATCGAGCCGTGACGCGGGGGCCGAAAAAGGGCCGAGTTTGGCCAGTAACACCGGCCCAGCGGAGATGGTTAGCGTAGAAATCAGTCGCGATGATGATAATAACAACAATAACGATAACAAGAACAGCAGTGCTGGGGGAGGCCCGCAACACGGGGAGATAATTGAAGCCAGTGGTGATGGTTTGGGGGGCGCAGCCGGCGGGGTGGCTGCAGTGCAAACGCATCTAACCATGGAGAATAAAGAGAACAAAGCGGAGGTCTGTTTGCCCGCGACGTCTGACAAGTGTGGTGGTAGTTGTTGCAGTAGCAGCGCCGGTAGCTGTTTGGCTTCCTGCAGTGGCCCACATTTTGGCTTCGAGGGTCACAATGAGAAGGGTCATGGCGGACTGTCGCAACACAAGCTTGGCCTTGCACATGCACCTCGCCAACATCATCCCAACCAACAACAGCAGCAGCAACAGCAACAACTTTATCACCATGCTCGTGATTACAGTCATCATCCCAGCGGGAGGCACTCCGCTCTGTGCAGCCCAGACAACAACAAGACGCAGACCACCCCCACCCCCGGACCCCAGCCACACAGTTTGGTGTCAGAAACCCCAGCCTCTTGCCACGCCTCTTGCCACGCCTCCTGCCACGCCCCCTGCCACGCCCCCCATTCAGCCAGTAAATCCACATCTTTGGCTTCCCCCGCTTCATCCCTTTGTGTTTCAACAGACTCGAGAGGCTCGTCTCGTGCTCAGGGACTTCAGCGGAGGAACAAAACAAAACAAGATGGAGGAATAAATCTTGCACTTGGCGAACAAGAAAACTCAACGGTTAGAACAATGATTGAGAAGGAGTTTGACTCGGATTTTGAATACAGCGGTTCACAAAATAATAATGGTACACAGTCAGTCGATCTGTGTAGACCTAGGGAAGGGGAGGCAACGGAGAGAAGTGTTTGCCTGAAACCTTGTAATTCTGATAGCACATCGCTAGAGGAAACAACAGGGGGAGACTACGCGGCAGGGGCGACAACCCACGGTGCAGCCATGTTGGGGACCACCGCAGACTGCAGCAAGACAACAGCAACCAGTCCGGGACAAGAAAATGCGGGACACCAGGACGAACAATGTGAGATCCTCTGCAGCAGCAACAATAGCAACAGCAGCAGCAACAACCAACAGGGCAGCTACAGGCGAGACTCCTGTCGCAGTAAACAGCTAGAGGAGTCATTATCTGCAGATATGCAAACAAATCCGTCAATATCAGCCGCAGCCTCCGCCCCTGAAACAATGGACGTGGTGGGCCACTGCTCTAACCCTAGTCCCAACCTCTGTGCCGCCTCGCGGGCCAAACTTGTCATCCCCAGAAAGCACGTGAGGCTCGAGCTCGCTACTCTAGACCTCTTGCCTGAGACGGTTCTTGGAGGCGACCTTAACGAATCAGGTACTGAACATCTGTCACAAACTCAAATGGCTAAGGATAATGACATTATAGACCCATCTCCGAATTCTTCACATGATGATCATGTAGACCCATCCTCGAATTTTAAATCCATCAAACCGAAACCGCGGGAGCGAAGTGGGGTCAGCAACCTCGTACAGAAAATGGCGAAAATGTTTGAGGGAAACGCCAAACCCTCCTGCCCACCGCCCCAAGCCAGGCCTAGATCTAAATCGGTGCGGGAAATCCCTGTGTCTAACGATGGGGCAGAGGAGACAAGATCAAGGGGACTTGGAATTACTGGACCTCTGGAAGAGTCGGCTGAAAACCGTAAAACGCCCGGCAGAGAAAAAGAAAATGGCGACGAAAATGAACATGAAAACGAAAATGAAAAAGAGAGCGCTATCGGTAAACCCCGATCATCTTCCAAACCAAGAGGGTCAAAACTGAAGCACAGCGATTTGCTGCAGCGCTTGAAGAACGCCAAAGACTCGCGGTCGGCATTGACAGAGTCACAACAGAGCAGCCACGCCCACAGCCTTCACCCAGGCGATTCGTCGTCCGCGTCCTCTTCGCCGTCATCGATCAAGAAATCGTCGGTTAGTGCTGGCCATGCAGAGGGCGACATCCAGGCTCTGTCAGGTGCTCTCCGCACATCCACCGCTAACGGGCACACAGAGCTACAGGACCAGACACAGACACAGCCCCAGGCACTGCCCGCCGGCAAACAAAAGCGCTACTCCAAGAAACCGCACCACAAGCGGCGCAGCAAGAGCCGCTCGTCCCGCCGCCGCCGCAGCGGGAGCAGGGCGGGGCTGGACAGTGAGGAGCGGACCTACTACTACTTCTCCTCGGACCTCTCAGACATAGACGTGGTGGAGGTGGACGACTGGGAGACCTACGCCAGCAACGTCGCCGTGGGGAAACCACCCCACCCTCACTCTCAGTCTCAGTCTCAGTCTCACCCTCAGTCTCACTCTCAGTCTCACTCTCAGTCTCACTCTCAGTCTCACTCTCAGCCCCAGGACCAAGGCCAGAACGCAGGCCAGAGCGCAGCGTGGAGACGAAGAAAGGACAAGGGGGCAGAGCCAGTTGTCGCTGGTGAAGACACGCCCACAATGGGATATGACAGTTCGCCTCTCAGGAGCAGGAGAGAGTTGAAATCTCGTGTGTCCAACGAGGCAGAGAGCTGTGTATCCACAAGGCGAGGCAAACATGGCCGCCGCAGTCTTCCCTCGGGGCTTGAGGAAACGCATCCTAAAGATGGCGGCGAGGGCGGCGAGGAGAATATGGCGAGAGAAGACGGAGAAATCTACAGCTGTATCTCCCCAACAACAACAGCAACCACAACCACTCACGCCCCCGCCGCTGCTGCTGCTGCTACCACTGCCGGCGTGTCCGCCTCATCCTCACCCACAGCCAGCCCGGAACTGCCCCAGCCCAGACGCAACAGGCGCGGCACATGCGCGGACGGAAGCGGAAAGACGAACCAGCTGGACGTGTACAAGATGCGGCGCAGCAGTAACGGGAACAAACTCCTGTCGGAGCTCATTGTGCGCAACTACGACATGCAGATCTACGGCAATGTGTAGACGGCTGGAACTACGGCAATGTGTAGAGGGCTGGAACTACGGCAATGTGTAGAGGGCTGGAACTACGGCAATGTGTAGAGGGCTGGAACTAAGGCAATGTGTAGAGGGCTGGAACTACGGCAGATTGCAGAGGACTGCGTACTCGACATGGTATATGTAGGGCTGGAACTACGGCATATTGCAGAGGGCTGGACCTACGGCAAATTGCAGAGGTCTGGGTATTCGATACGATATGGAGGGCTGGGACTGCAGTAATGTGTGAAGGCTTTGATCTACGGCAATGTGTACAAGACTTCAGACAAGAGAAAAAATCTATAAAACGGTATTTTACGGCCATAACGAACCTATTCCGCATCTACTTTTGCTGTTAGGAGTGTGGTTTCATCAAGTGGTTAGAAACTTTATTGGAACACATGAGCTCTACTATAGTTTTTTTTAAAAATAATAATAATAATTATGTCCACAGAGGCGCTAGCAATAATTATGCTAGACGGTAGGACGTTTCTAGTCCTGAAAAGAGAAGATGAAGTCAACGAACGGAAGATATTTTATTTACTAATGACAATATCAAGTCTTCCAACAAAGGGAAAAACTGTTGGTAATATCTCATTCACTATACCTATTGCGTTCTTCGAACACCTGTTTTGAATGCCACTGTATTAAAATAATGTTGTGCTGTGCCAGCAAATATGGAACAAAATAATGATTCAATCTTGTGAAACAAAATATTTTTTTAACCGTATGCACAATCATTATACATGTACTAATTTGACATAACTTACGACAATGCAGAAAACCATGTGTGCATGTCAGTCTTTAAATCGAAGACAGTCAGGCTCTCTCTCTCTCTCTCTCTCTCTCTCTCTCTCTCTCTCTCTCTCTCTCTCTCTCTCTCTCTCTCTTAATACGACGAACTGTACTGCGTCGCCAAGGAAAGTGAGTTACCCGGAACTGAGTCGGTAAACGAAACGCGGGCGACAAAGCGGAGCTCGAACCACAGACCGCCTGCGTCGGAAACCGATGCTCTAACCACAGGGCAACAATACTCCATCCTGTTCACATGTCTTTTTAGAAAGTGAATATTTTGACTTAGCATACGGTACCAACTCTGCGCATTTACACGTACATGTATATAACCCAGTCTTTTCAATCTAATGGGGCCCACACACGTTCAACAATAAGCTTCAAAAGTATGAACGTGTGTGGGCCCTGTAATTGTATCTATAAGGATTATTGTTTGTTTCTTATTCATTGTGTTTATGTCGACACACACATGTAGGCCTACGTTTACAATGCATTTCTGGTTGTGTTTTTTTATTTGCTGTGCTCTGTAACATCTCCAGTGTATATCGTCCTATCTTATTTCTCAAATACTAAAGCTTTAGAGTGTTTTATAAGTGAGATAGGACAGTATACAACTGAGGTGACGCATTATTCCGAGTACGCATTTCTCTCTGACCAATTACAACAAAATAATGTTTGATTGCCTAGGAATATCAGACAGAATAAATTTTCACACGATACATGTAATGAATTGTCCAATATCGTCCCCTGCTGGCTGGGTCAGTGTCACATGACCAACTTAGACAGGAGTCCTGGCATCCTCAGTTTCATTTTGTTCTCACGTGATAACACCCTAAAAGAAATAGGTTACTGTTACATTCATTTGTCAAACATAACAATGTGATGTTCACTTTTGCCTATCGGGGACTTGGCCTGTATTTCAGAAGGCCTCAGTTCGAGTCCCTGTTCCTATTGCATTTTGCCATAACCCAACTCTCCCTGTAAGAGTTGACAAGGCTGGAGAAAAAAAGATCTGATTTTATAAATAGACGATTTAAGAGAAGTAGATCTGATGTATTAGGAATGTAATTTCACCTAAATTTGTGTACTTTTGTTGGAGTTTCACTAAGCTCGTCATGCAGTCTGACTAATGTTGAAAGTTTATGCGGCTTATTCTAGTCTTTAACATAGAACGTAATGTACACAACAACAAAAAACAGGGAAAGTAATGTTTTCTCCTGAATGACACGATGCTGTATGTGCTTCTTGAACATAGCTCATCATTCCCTATTATGATGCAAAAAGGGACATTTCTGAATCGCATTTTAGATTCTTGTATACAATGTACTTCCCTGTTAAAGAAAATAACGCATTAATTTTTAATAGTGACCAATTCTTAAACTTTGAGAGAGAAATAAAAAAGACAGGGAGACGGAGAGAGGGAGAGAGTGTGAGAGAGAGAGAGGGAGAGAGATACCTAAGTGCATTTATTGTAATGTTTATGTTAAACTGATTAGCACATCAATTTAAGATGAAGGCATGTTATACATAAAACTTATGATTGTATTTACATAATTATACACCTGTGTTGCCTTTTGATCAAAAGAGTAGGCCTATATTGCTGTATTCTTGTTTTATTCTCACACATCCTTATTCTTATATCTTTCTAACAGGGTTAATTTACAAAAATGCACGTAGCCTATGATGCCTCATAACATTTATTTAAAAAAATGTTTAGAGTATTTTAGGAAATTACATATAGTAAGGTGGCGATTTTTTTAATGCAAATTTGTATATTAATGCCTTACTTTCCTCTTCGGATTTACAATTTTTTTTATTACTTGTGGCCATCAACTCTCTTTTTCTCTCTTACTCTCTCCCTCTCTCTCCCTCTCTCTCTCTATCTATCTCTCGGGACAGAAGAGAGACACCGAGATATAGAGAGAGAGGGAGAGAGAGAGATAGAGAGAGAGCGAGAGAGAGAGAGAGAGAGAGTGAGAGAGAGAGAGAGAGAGAACTAAACAGTTGGAGAAGTATTTCAAGTCAAAGCGTTACATTTGATAGGAACAAAGATCTGTTGTATTATTTCATTGTGTTTTTTCCATGTCTGATGTTACTATTTTTAGAATATTATACTAGAAGATTATATTAACCTGATTCACAAACTCGAGCCTAAGATGGCTGAAGATAGAACTCTGATAAAGTGACCGTCTTTGGGGTCGTGTTTTCTTGTTGATTTAAACGATGTTTTGTTATCTCAAGTACCACATATAGTGCCTTGAATCACAGAGTTGTGATGTAATGTAGTGTGATCTATGCAACAGAAATAAAGAAAAAGAAAACTTGTATACAGATATTCAAAGAGTATTTTCACTTTCGTAGTGTTAAATGTCGGAGTTCAAATATGTCATGATAATGTATCATGTAATATATTGTTGTTGTTGTTCTTCTTCTTCTTGTTCTTGTTTTTTTTTTTTCGTTTATTTATTTGTTTGTTGTTGTTCTTTTTTATTTTGGTTGTGTGTTGTTTTTTTCACATTGTAATCAGTCCATTGCGAGCCTTTCAAAATTAGCAATCAACATGCAAAGTAATAGAAGTAGTCAAAATTATTTTGAATTTTCAATTGATCACCCAAAATTGTGTACACATAATTAGGACGGTAGGCTGAACGAATAATATTATGAGTGTAGTGCGTATCATTGCTGTCTAATTTTGCTAAGAAATTGTCAGAATAGAATTAATCACTACTGCTATTGTAAAAAACCATTACGATCTTTCAGTCTTCTTCTCTCAGTGCAGATGATATACACACAATGCAAACGCATAGATCTAGTGTTTTGATGAGAGATTTCTGGCAGTTACGTCTAGATCTAGATCGAAGCTTTGGTTCCAGTGAGAGTAACGGGAAGATTTAACGATAGGTAACCAACGCCCATCGTTTTTCTCTCTTTCTAGAGGTATTGCGATAAAGGGGGTCCGTTGCGAAAACGGGGACGGTTGTTACGAAAGTCTGTTGTGCATCCCACAATTAGATCTTTCCTAGACCTACTAAACTAATTAGCGATCAGAAAACCCGTGTTTAAGGGGCGTGGTAATGTTGTTATTATCGTCGTGTGAATTACAAAGCAGGTAGTGTCCCAGCAAGGCAGAAACTCCCATAGTGGACCTCAAGTGGACCTCTCTTAGCTTAGAAAAACAACTTCTGCCTCGTTAACAGACGAGTGAGAAATGCAGCTTTGCGTGAGGAGAGTGTGGACTGGGGATAACATGTCTGATTTGTGTTGCCTTTACTCTGACTCTAGACTACTTCATATACTACATACCACACTATGTTGTGTTGAGGAGGAAGGAGGGGAGGTAGACGTGAGAGTGGTAGAGGGCTGGGTTGCCAATCGATCGGAAGGTACTCGGTTCGAACCCACGATGAGGCAAACTTTTTTTGTTGTCGGATTTACTCTACCTTACTGATTTAGTCGGTGTCAGTGCCAGTAGGCTACATTTCTTACAACGTGACTGGGTGAAACCAGGAGTCATGGTATCCCCACACTTTCCCTGTACCCAATACGTATAACTGTCAGACGTTAGTCTCAGGTCCGTCTACAATATAGCCTAGTTACTGACGTCAGACAAAGATTCTCTATGAGTAATAACAACGACAAGAACAAGAACAACAACAACATCAATAACAACGACAACAAAAACAACTACAACAACAACAAAAATAACAACAACGACAACAACAACTAAAACAAAAACAACAACAACTAAAACAACAACAACAACAACAACAACAACAACAACAACAACAACAACAACAATATCAACGACAACAACAAGTAGAACAATAGCAATGACAACAACAGCAACAACAACCGCACCTGAAATGGGAATAGGACACATTAATTAAATGTGTGTGGCATTATTACATGATCAAGTAATGACAAAGAACTATTCTCAAACATTTCTTTTCACACTAGGTGATGTAGGCCCTATGTGTGGCTTCACTTTTACTCTTAATTGTACCAGCGCTACAGAATGGAAAGGCATAACTGTCAGGTTGAGTGAGAGATGACACATACACAGAAAGGACCTTGGACAAGTCATTCCGAGTGTCTGCTACTTTAACTCTTTTTATATTCATCGGGGGGGGGGGGGGGGGGGGGGGGGGGGGGGTGGAGCTGGCCCTGTGGCGGCTGGGGGGGGGGGGGGGGGCGAACTGGCCCATGTGGTAGAGCGTTGGTATTCAGATCAGGAGATCCGCGGATCTAATCCCACGATCGGCAGATTTATTTGTCCGATACCCGTCCCTGTAACTGGTTGGATCGGTGTCAGTATAATGTGACCGGCTGAGACAGAAGTCATTGTATCCCTGCCCTGTTTCGTGTGTGGCAGCACATAAAATTGTCAGACGTAGGTCTTGGGGCCCGTCGCCGTATAAGACTCCCTGGAGAAACCTAAGAGACGTTAAACCCTGTAGAGAACCCTCTTAGAATGTAAAAAACACAAAACAGGCACGATTTTCTACCCTTTACCAAACACATTTTTATTTTACACCATTCTTCCAGAATCTAGATCTATTTAGCAGCTTTGGTTGCTTGCTCGTTTGATTCTGCCATTTGATTTCCGCTTTTGTTTTCGATTGATGGCGGCTGCCTGCAACTCCTGTGTTTACAAACAATCTTCATGAAACATGAATTTGGAACTCTTAGGTAATGGTGCAATGTGGATTTCACAGATTGTGACGATCTAGATACGTTTTAATTGTTTTGAATCTTTGTTTCCACTGATCAGGACTATTTTCATTCGGTATTAGAAAGGTTTTCAAAACCGGCGACTTCTGTCTTGAGTTATTGAAATTATTCCAGTCAGCAACTGCAGTCTAGAATCTAGATCTAGTCTAGATTTTAGACTCTAAGTTACTCTAAGCTTAATCTAGATCTAGATCTAGATAATAAGATTAAAAGGTAAATCTGAAATCGAAGTCCAGACCAATATTCTTGATTTAGGTACAGCTGGATTCTCAACCTAAATTTTAGATCTAGACATCACTTAAAATAAATGACCTCTTTATCTGGCTGTTCAATCATTTTTTTTTATCAACTCAAGTCAAAATCTCTCTTTTTTGTGTGTGTTGTTTTTCCCTCTTTAACGCTTAAAAAAAAAATCATCCTTGAAACTACTAAATCTATTTAAATGAGTGTGATTTAGAAATCTAGTTCTTGTAACTTGTTTAAACAAATGTCAAAAGATTAGGCCTAAAACTGTAAGTGTTTCATTCCGTAAACTAAAGGAAAAGTGAATTATACCAAACAAGTCTGATACTGGGATTTAGCCGAGCATCCAGGATAATGCCATAAAGGATTAGGGGAGCTTTGGGGAGTTAGGCCTAGATCTATAGATTCTAATTTTATTTCTTAATATTAATAATAATATTTTACAATGTAACAATTTATTTAACCTTTAAGGATTAAGATAAAGTGGTTTGTAATTGAATGGATCAGGAAATCATTGTAATCCTTCTTACAGAAGGCATGGACTAAACAACTCTCCCATCATGTTTCAGAATCGTTTGGCCAAAACTTCCCCGAGGATTTTGATGGAAACTTGGACTGTGTGAGTATCGCCATCACCTGCGCTTTCAACCGCCAGGGGACACTACTGGCAGTCGGCTGCAACGATGGAAGGATCGTTGTCTGGGACTTCCTAACGAGAGGCATCGCCAAGTTTGTCAACGCGCATGTTCATCCAGTCTGTTCTCTCAGGTTTGTTACAGTTACCATTTGAATACAAACTTTTGAAAAGAAGAAAAAAGAAAATTTAAAATCTTTAACAATAGATCTATAGATCTAATACAAATCTCATCGTCATCCACACGATAATTTATCGTCTCGACCACGGTTACAGACACATCCATACACTAATTGTATATTTTTATATACAGTATAATATATATTTTGTATATTTCTATAAAACAGATTGTTATGGGATTTGAGTATCGACAGACAAAGTCCATTTAGGTGAGCGAATGGCAGAGTGGTCTAGCACACTGTCACTAGTTTACATTTGGCAAGGCAGATGGGTTCCCAGTAGAAGGTGCGGGTTTGATCCCCGTCCATGTCATTATTCTGAATTTTTCTTGGTGGGTTTTCTATAAATCTTTTTATCTTATATGTCGGCCTCAAGCTAGATCTAGGTTTGTGACTGCCCTTCCTAATCTTTGAATTTTGCCAGAAATGTTTGCGTGTTGAAACTGGTCTCAAGCTAGATCTAGGTTTGTGACAGCCGCTTCTAAACTAAAGTTTCGGCCCAAATGTTTGTGTGTTGCAGCTGGAATCGGAACGGCCACAAGCTTCTCAGCGCAGCGACGGACAACACCGTGGCAATCTGGGACGTGCTCACTGGCGACAACGATAAAGTTTTCCGCTTCCCCTCGCCGGTCCTCAAAATACAGTGGCATCCACGCAACAGGTAACGGTCGTCAATCAACCGTGGTAAAACAGGCAAAAGTTGGAATTTTAAAAACTGCTTGAGACATATATAATGATATATTATTATGATGTGTAAAAAATTAGCAATTTATACTTTTATAGTGTATCAAAATTTAGTAATTTCTACGTCCATAGTGTGTCAACTGAGCCACCCGTTTCCCTTTCCATCAGACTTATTTCAACTTTAATTTTTTAAATGTTAATACAGTCAAACAGTTTTAGCCTCGTGTTGCCAGAATGAATGATAAGCTATCACACAAAGGGTTTGATGACAATGCCTGTTATTATAGTTTACAAAACAAAATGTTTTCAAATCTGAGAGAAAAAAAACAAAGTATGATTTTTTTCCTTATAAATTTTTATACTCTTGTATCATTTCAAGAGTTTTACCATTAAAACTATGGGTCTTATTCTTTTGCTCTAAGTCTAATGTCTCTGGTAAAGATCTAAAACTGATTTCAATCTGAAACAGAAAAAAATTTACAATAAATTATTTTATATATATGCTTTTAGTCGTAAAGCATTTCGTATTTAATTAAACTGTATTTAATTCATTTTAATATAGCTTTCCTAAAAATACATGTCTTATTGCTGTCTATTCAGTGATGTTAATTTTCTGTAAAATATTTCTTTTACAATATTAGAATTAGACCTATCTTTACCCTGAGCAGATTTTGTCACTTAATATGCTATGCAGTTTAAAGGTTAAAAAGCATGTGCAAATAAATTGGCCAGAAGACACCACAGTTTTCTCAATCTTAAAAGATTTAGAAAGGAAAAATTGTGATGTTGGATGATATCGGTTGAGATGCAAATTTTTCCTCCGTCTTCCCGCAGCACGCAGTTCCTGGTGTGCCCACTGAAGCATGCGGCCGTTCTGATGACGGTCAAGGGAGATCATAAAAGTGTTCCTCTTGATGATGACGTGAGTCTTGGTGTCTCAGGCACAGTTGTGGCCATTTGTTACAGAAAGTTTTAATTAGATGTTTTGTATGTATATTTATATTTTGTGTTGGTTTTTTTTTGGTAGTTGACGTATCTAGGTTTAAAGGACCAACATGTCCCCACCAAAATGTTAAGCTGATTGTGATGCACTGATTTTTAATACCGGTGCAATGTTCAGTAATTGTTTTTAATTTGCTATAGTTAACTTTGTCTCATATTCTTCGACAAAGCATTAAGGAACCAAGAGTCTGGATCCTGATGGTTCAATTAAACATGCATCTTTCATTTATTAATCTTGATCTTTTTCGTTTCCACAGTCAGACTTGAATATCATTGCATCGTTTGATCGCAGGGGACGTTACATTTACACTGGAAATGCTAAAGGAAGGGTGAGCTGAGATCTTCATTACAATTGTTGACTTTTAAAAAGAAAAATGTTTTGTTTACTACATAGAAAATATCCTCTTAACATTATAGTAAGCACTGCATCATTTCACATTGTTCACAAAAAAATATTACGAGAGATTTTTGCTAGAAGTGGTCACTTTTCCACATTTATAGTTTCAGATCCTTTGTTTATCGACACTGCTACGATTTTGGCATAGCCATTTTCACTAATTTTGAGATAATCAATGAAAGCTGTTTTTCTTCTCAACAGTGGACACAAGTTTCCTATCAGATAAAGCAAAAGTCTGTTAGTGCATTTTTAATCTGAATGTTAAGTTAGATAGATCTCATTTTCACCGTTACAACAACATCTCTTGCATTTTGACTGATGCCATGATCGTATCCCCGTCACAATATTTTTCTTGTCCCCGCAGATTTTGGCTTTCCACGTGGACACTTTGGCGCAGGCCGCGTCTTTCAGGGTGACAACCGGGGGGCTTAACACGACCGCCATCAAGTCCATCGAGTTCGCCCGGCGGGGAGAGTAAGTCTGCGTCTCTATGAAACCTCTTTATCTCTCTCTCTCTCTCTCTCTCTCTCTCTCTCTTTGTCTCTCTCTCTCTCTGTCTGTCTCTCTCTCTGTGTCTCTCTTTCTCTCTCTGTCTCTCTCTCTCTGTCTGTCTCTCTCTCTCTCTGTCTCTCTGTTTCCCTCTCTCTCTCTCTCTCTCTCTCTCTCTCTGTCTCTCTATCTCTCTCTTTCTCTCTTTCTTTTTTTTCTCTTAAGAATTAAATTCTATATACAGTGGTGCCAATTTTCCGCAAATTTAAAGGTTTTTACTCAACAAATTAATCATCAGGTTAAACTCAGGTTAGAAGTCTGCAAAAAGAGTGTGTTATGAGATTTCATGCTGCATCAATGTGGGTGATAACGTCCAGTAAAATAAATTCATTCTGTTTTTCGTCATCACTGTAACTGTGCTTTAGCATACATGTGTGAGGCAACCATGTATATCAGGTACAAGTCGCTAATATGATGTAACTTTTGAGCTAGAGCCCTCGAAACATAGTAAACTGATCTCTATGTTGAACTTTTAAATTGTTTTGTGAAAATTAATATCTTTGGTTGTGGAAAAGATAGAGTTCTACTTAACATCTCAAAGTACATAATTGTGATGCATTGTTATATACAGTAAATAACTTTTAAAATCAAAGTAAATGCAAACATGTGTTTCAGTCTCCCTGGTTGCTTCATCATGTTTTGAACTCACGATAAACTAAAAAACAGTGATGTCTTATTTCAATAAATTTACAGATTTTCAGTAAAAAAGAAAAGATTGGCAGGACAGAGGTCAGTGAAAGTCTATCAAGAGCTATGTTTTGTGGTTACCTATCAACACATAACGGTTCAGTAAAACAATGATGATACAGTCGGCATCACTGCAAAGATTTTTGTTTGTGTTTCAGATGTTTCCTGGTGAACTCCGCAGACAGAATCATCCGCGTCTACGAGAGTCGCGAAGTTTTAACCTGCGGCAAGGACGGCGAGCCGGAGCCCATGCAGAAACTGCAGGACCTGGTCAATAAGTGAGTTGGTTGGTTGGTTTCTCAACGCCAAACTTGGTCAGTAAAATTAATTGTTCTCCCATATCCCAGGATCCTGTTGATGATAATTAATTTTTTTTTTTTTTTTTTTTTTTTTTTTGGGGGGGGGGGGGGTTTAGACTGGCTCCAGTGATAGAGAGCTGGTCTCCAGATCTGATCTGAAGGTCCGAGGTTTGAATCACACGATTGGTAAAAAATTTATTTGTTCCCTGTCACTGGTTGGGCCGGTGTTATTATGATGTGACCGGCTGAGACAGGTTTACAGGTCTCCCCACCCTGTCTCGTGTGTGCAGCTTGTCCACAGTATAGCCTATATAGTGCTAACATTGGACATTAAACCAATTCACCTCATGAATATTCATATTTCTCCTCCCTCGCCCCAGAACCCTGTGGAAGAAGTGCTGCTTCAGCGGGGACGGAGAGTACATCGTGGCGGGGTCGGCACGGCAACACTCGCTCTACGTCTGGGAGAAAGCCGTGGGGAACCTCGTCAAGATCCTGCACGGCACCAAGGGCGAGCTACTCTTGGATGTCGTCGTGAGTCAGTTTTATACAGGCAGTGATGGGTTTTCACAAAAACTGATGTCGGTTTTTTGAAAGGGTCATGGTGTCATTTTGTATTTTACAGTAAATATTTTTTCGTTTATTTCCTCTATTAATTTTTAGGGTTCAATTTTTCCCCCATATAATTTTTGGTGGGAATAAACAGACTCTATAGATTTAGTGAAATGTTTCACAAAAAAAGCTCACAGTGCTGTTGATACGAGAGCTAGCCTGACGCGTGCTCATTCTATTTCTTTATTGAAATGAAAACGATTGATCGATCTTCAGAATGAGTATTTTCCTAGCGTTTAAGAAGGGATCTCCTGCCTTAGCGATCCCGACCCTCACACGTAAAATCCTCCCTGTAAAACATGTCACTATTTCACACTCTCCAGTGTAAGGATAACAGGTTGACTGTAAATCAAGTGAAGTTAGACCTTTATTGTGTTGACTGATGCAATGAATAGTAACAATGAAGTGTATGGAAAGAGACCAGAGCTTGTAGCCCTTAGAGCATCAAACTTTGAATGATGGGATATCTCTCTAAACTCTCCTCTTGTTTTATTTCTTGTACATGTCTGTAGTGGCACCCGGTGCGTCCGATCATCGCGTCGATCTCCAGCGGGCTCGTCTCCATATGGGCACAGAACCAAGTGGTGAGTGAATCTAACGATTTTAGCTCAGAAACTTGTGAACGTAACGATTTTAGCTCAGAAACTTGTGAACGTGACGATTTTAGCTCAGGAACTTGTGAACCTAACGATTTTAGCTCAGAAACTTGTGAACCTAACGATTTTAACTCAGAAACTTGTGAACGTATATGGAGACGAGCCCGCTGGAGATCGACGCGATGATCGGACGCACCGGGTGCCACTACAGACATGTACAAGAAATCGTAAAACAAGAGGAGAGGTTAGAGAGATATCCCGTCGGCCGAGTCAACTTAAAAGTTTGATGCTGAAAGGGCTAAAAGCTCTCGTTTCTTTCCACACACTTCATTGTTAATGTTCATTGCATCAGTCAACACAATAAACGTCTACCTTCACTAGATTTACAGTCAACTAATTTTTAGGGTTCAATTTTTCCCCCATATAATTTTTGGTGGGAATAAACAGACTCTATAGATTTAGTGAAATGTTTCACAAAAAAAGCTCACAGTGCTGTTGATACGAGAGCTAGCCTGACGCGTGCTCATTCTATTTCTTTATTGAAATGAAAACGATTGATCGATCTTCAGAATGAGTATTTTCCTAGCGTTTAAGAAGGGATCTCCTGCCTTAGCGATCCCGACCCTCACACGTAAAATCCTCCCTGTAAAACATGTCACTATTTCACACTCTCCAGTGTAAGGATAACAGGTTGACTGTAAATCAAGTGAAGTTAGACCTTTATTGTGTTGACTGATGCAATGAATAGTAACAATGAAGTGTATGGAAAGAGACCAGAGCTTGTAGCCCTTACAGCATCAAACTTTTAACGACGGGATATCTCTCTAACCTCTCCTCTTGTTTTATTTCTTGTACATGTCTGTAGTGGCACCCGGTGCGTCCGATCATCGCGTCGATCTCCAGCGGGCTCGTTTCCATCTGGGCACAGAACCAAGTGGTGAGTGAACCTAACGATTTTAACTCAGAAACTTGTGAACGTAACGATTTTAGCTCAGAAACTTGTGAACCTAACGATTTTAGCTCAGAAACTTGTGAACCTAACGATTTTAACTCAGAAACTTGTGAACCTAACGATTTTAGCTCAGAAACTTGTGAACCTAACGATTTTAGCTCAGAAACTTGTGAACCTAACGATTTTAGCTCAGAAACTTGTGAACCTAACGATTTTAGCTCAGAAACTTGTGAACCTAATGATTTTAGCTCAGAAACTTGTGAACCTAACGATTTTAGCTCAGAAACTTGTGAACCTAACGATTTTAACTCAGAAACTTGTGGACCTAACGATTTTAGCTCAGAAACTTGTGAACCTAACGATTTTAGCTCAGAAACTTGTGAACCTAACGATTTTAACTCAGAAACTTGTGAACCTAACGATTTTAACTCAGAAACTTGTGAACCTAACGATTTTAACTCAGAAACTTGTGAACCTAACGATTTTAACTCAGAAACTTGTGAACCTAACGATTTTAACTCAGTGGTGAGTGAACCTAACGATTTTAACTCAGAAACTTGTGAACCTAACGATTTTGTAATGTTGCCGTGCTACCAGTATTTTAAGCTTCCATAGACATGTATTATTTATAACTACTTAGTGGTGAGTGAACCTAACGATTTTGTAACGTTGCCGTGCTACCAGTATTTTAAGCTTCCATAGACATGTATTATTTATAACTACTTAGTGGTGAGTGAACTAATGATTTTGTAACGTTGCCGTGCAACCAGTATTAGCTTCCATAGACCTGTATTATTTATAACTACTTAGTGGTGGGTGAATGTAAGGATTTTGTAACGCTGCAGTGCTACCAGTATTTTAAGCTTCCACAGACATGTATTATTTATAACTACTTAGTGGTGTTTAACTCAGAAACTTTTGAACCTAACAATTTTAACTCAGAAACTTGTGAACGTAAGGATTTTAACTCAGAAACTTTTGAACCTAACGATTTTAACTCAGAAACTTGTGAACGTTACGATTTTAACTTAGAAACTTGTGAACGTAACGCTGCAGTGCTACCAGTATTTTAAGCTTCCTTAGACCTGTATCATTTATAACTACTTGGTAGTGATGTTGGACATGAAGCAATCAACTAAACTCTTTTCGTCTTGTATAACAAACAACAAAATAAATAAATAAATAGCAAGATGTTTGAATTCTACTCTATTCTTCAGGAAAACTGGAGCGCCTTCGCGCCGGACTTCAAGGAGCTTGACGAAAACGTTGAGTACGACGAGAGAGAGTCGGAGTTTGATTTAGAGGATGAGGACAAAGAAAAAGAGGAGAGTAAAGGTAGGTTTTGTGACAGATCTGTCAGACGGGGTGAAAGGTTGGGAACGTCGTAGAGAGTATCGAATTGGTTCAAGTCGTTGAGCGATTGTCTTCCAATTGTAAGGCACCTGATTTGAAACCCACCAACAAGCATTATCATTTACTGGAACCAAAATTTGACAATGGAACAGCAACAACAAAATCATCAAACGCAGTTTTAGGTAGAAAAAAATTATATTAAAATTATTTAATTCCTTTTTTGAAAAATTATTTAAGTTCTTTTTGATAAGTTTGTTGTCGTTTTTTTGTTTTTTTTTAATAAAAACAAAAATTTGGTGTATTCTTGTACAAAGGTAGAAAAAAAAGAATTCAAATTGATTGTTCAAAATTCTTCTGATAAGGAATGCGATATCATCTAGAGTTATGTTACTCTGTTGGAGGACATGGTTATTAAATCCTACCTCAGGTTTTAGGTAGCCCACCAAGCGAGAATGTCAGCAGAAGTCTGGGTAATGCTAGTGAGTAATGCTAGACTGTGCAGCTTATTCCAGTCTCTCAGTGAGAACATAATGGGCAAAAGGAGAATGTTAGCTGCAAAAAAGGCATTATTATTTAAAATAACTTTTGGTGGAATCTGATTCCCAATTTGTGTTTACTTCCTCCCCCCCTCTCCCAGCCCCCGTGGAGGAGTACGGTGAAGTGGACGTGGACACAGTGGAACCGATCCAGGCGTTTGTCAGCAGGTCTGTTTGTCAGTGTGATTGTAATCTCTTGTTGTGCTGCGTCTTGTTCATGGTAAAGTATAAAATTGTCAGGCGTCAGTTTAGGTGCCTTCCCACAATATGGTCTGCACAGTGTTGAATTTGGACGTCAGGCAACCAACTCAACTCAACTTTTATCTCTCTGACTGTGTCTTTCTCTGTCTCTGTGTATCCTTCTCCAATGCATGATAGAGCCTTATTGCTAACATCAGACTTTACTAAACAACCTCTATCATTGCCTGTATCCTCACTCTCTCTCTCTCTCTCTCTCTCTCTCTCTCTCTC
>RQTK01000410.1:257539-275039 GCA_003991915.1 Elysia chlorotica
CTCTCTCTCTCTCTCCTCTCCCTCTCTCTCTCTCTCTCCCTCTCTCTCTCTCTCACCCTCTCTCTCCCTGCCCCCAACACTGACATCCCCTCTCCTGTTCTCTCCGCAGCGACGAGGACGAAGAAGACGACAGTGCCCTGCTTTTCCTGCCAGTCTCGCCCGAGGTCGAGGAGCCGGAGGACGGGTGGCCCGCGGAATCGGTACGCTGGGTTGGCCGATCTATAAATAGCAACCAGTGGTTTTTGTTGTTCCTGTCTGGATCTGGGAAGGGTTTTTCTTTTCTTCTTCTTTTTTGCTTTTTTTTGTTCTTAATTCTAACATACCCCCTCACTTTTTAAATTTTTTTCATGTATATATGTCTTTTGGAATATAACTTCTATAATTTATTTATTTCTTGCATGTAGCCCTAATTCTTCCTCCTTCTGTCATATGCTACCTGGCTAGCTCACTGATGATTTCTGGCATTTCGAACTTTTCTTGTGTATGTGTGTGTGTGTTTTTCCCTACCCCTACTTACTTCTAATGCCCTTAACTTTTTACGTGTGCTCACATTTCTGTAATTTAGTATCTCTAAGTACATATCTTAATGTATAATTATTATGTTGTATCTTATGTTGTAGGCTATATATATAGATCTTGTGTCCCTAACCTTATAGCTATTTTTTTTTTTTAGGTTCTCTCTAACTTTTCTCAATGTATTTATTGTATATCTAGACGTAGTGGTCCTTTTTTTTCTCTCTGTGCACTAAATTACTTAACTTTTCCTCCGAAGCCCGGGGGGGAGGGAGGGGGGGGGACAAACTTGTTCAAGTGGAAGAGTGTTGATCCCTGGTTTGAAACCCACGATTGGTAAACAATTTATGTCAGATTTCCTCCCTTAGTTGTGATATTGGTGTCAGTATAATGTGGCTGGCTGACACAGGAGTCATGGCATCTCCACGCTGTCTCTGTGTGGCAGCAAATACAATTGTCAGAAGTCAGTCTTGGGACCCATTGACAATATAGCTGTATAGTGCTGACGTTAGATGCTAAGCAACAACAAAAGAAAAAAACAAACAAAAAAAGCAAAGGCTCTAATTTTCCTCTGTGTTCTAACCCTTCGACCTAACTTTAGTTTTATTTGTTTGCGTTGTCTAACATTTCTGTATTTATTTTATGGTGTATCCCCCTTCCCCCCCTCCCGTACATTTGTGACCTCCCTGTCTCTATCCCTGTCTGTGATACGTCCAGATGCGACCACCAGCTCCTGCGGCAGTGCTGCCGAAAGTCGCGGTAACTACGCTCAAGTTGTGTCGTTTTACACACACACACACACACAGTGTTACACTGGTTTCTCAGTTTGCTGTTCCCGCTTGCGGTTTGAGTTTGAAGTCATGACCAGGGGGTTGTTCAAATATAATCTTATACCTATTTTGGGACCTTCCTTCCCCCTGCCCCCCCCCCCTTTTTTTTTTTTTCCCTGACACATGTTTTCACCCATCCCTTCACACTGTTCTTCCAATAGCCAATGGTTTCTCTAGGATGTAAGATTATATTTGAACGGCCTGCCATAAAAAATTTGCAACAAGCATATATATAATAATTCATTCATGCATATATATATATATATCCACTGAGCTATTCTGATTTCCCTATCTCTTCATTTTCAAAACTGGCTGTTTGCCATGAATTCTCAAATCTGCTCTGTTTGTTTTAAGCATTGGCTTACACAGTGTGTACGCTATATATCATCGATAGATAAGAAGATCTGTAGCTTGCTACTTGCACAACCTCAACTATTGCTTAAAGTGATCGATAGATACAAAAATCTGTAGCTTGCTACTCGCACATCCTCACAGTGCTACAACTATTGCATAAAGTGACCCTTACGCCAAAATACAAGTGATATAATATGAGATCTATCTGACCACAACATTTAGATTAGAAATGCGCTAATAGGTTTTTTGCTTAATCTTTTTAGACACTTGTGTCCAATATACAACAGGGAAAAAATTAGATAAAACAGTTTGTAGGTGATCACAAAAGTAACGTTAGGCAAAATCATAGCACACTGATACACCCCACTGAGCCACTAGACTTCTGACCGTCCATGCATTAATTCTGCAGTGTTATCTTCTGCTAGCAGCAATATACCCGTATTTATGCAAGCATCACACCATATTAAATAAGAAATTTTATTACAGATCAAAATAAAAACTGCCTCTTGCATATAAACAAATGTGAGGCAACCAGGGTGAATCAGGCACAAGTCGCGGATACAAGTTCTGAGGTATAGTCCTCTAAACTTAGAAAAAATAACTCTATTTAACTTTTTCATGTTCAAATATCTCTGGTTTTCAGAAATGACAGAGTCATAATTATTTCAACTTTTCAAAATGCATGTAGAGCTCCTTAACGCGCGGCTATATATCAGTAATTCAAGCTGCCCGAATTGCGACTTGTGCTTGCTTAACGCAGGTTGCTTCACAAACTCACTTATATATCCCACTGAGCTGTGAAATCCCAGACTTTGTCATTTATTTCTTCTCAAAACTCTCGCTGTTCCCAGTATCATCTGCTCTTGTCTCTTCTGCCTGCAGCAAAAATGCTCAGAAAAGTTGTGACTTAAACTAGACTAGTTTTTGTCCTGCTTGCTTTTTATGCATAATGGTGACCTAACTCTTGGCATACAACTACTGTGTGAAGTGTAAAATATTTCCTTTATCCACCACTGTCTGCTAATAACACCGTGTTCTCTAATCAACAGTTTTCCCTTATCCACCATTGTCTGCTAATAACACACATGTTCTCTAATCAACAGCTGTTGAAGCCACTTGCAGTGAAACTGGATCGTGTAACTTTAATTGTTTTGTTTTGTTTTGTTTTTCTTCCTGAAATTTGTATTGTTCATTGTAATTGAAACATTTGTTTGGACTTTGGTTTTGTTTGAGTTTCTTTGTTTATTATTATCATTTTTTAGCAACTTCTATTTTAAACTTGAATTTTCGAGTCTCAAAAAATCTTAAAGGGAATTTGATATCTGAGCGCGGCCTGTCCAGTATTTGAGTAAGCCCTGTCCTATTTCGGTTAGCAAAGACAGCGTTGACTTTCCGATCCCATAGAGACTTGATACCGACCGCAAGTGACAAAGTTTTGTGCTCAGCGCTGCTTCAAGCAACGACAATGAGAAAAGGTTTAAAAAGAAATCACTCTCTGAAACATAACTCCAATATTTGTAGCAAGTAACATCGTCAGACTTGGAAGTTGTCCAAGAGGTTACCTAGTTTCTGACGTTAAGAATAACAAACCAACCTATGGGACCCAAAAGTCGGCACTGTCTTTGCTGACCTAAACAGACTGGACCAAAAAAATTAACCCAAGGGAGTCCCAGTCACAGTGATTTTCCAAGCAATGCTCCTAAAATGGCACTATTTTGAGGGTATATGTTATTTTAAATCAGTGAAGGTCGAATTATAAGAAGTAGAGAAACGAAGCAAAGATTATTTTTCTGTTCATTGAAGTTGGTCATGCTTTGCTGCCAGAACTGATCTGACCTATGTGGGCTCTTTCCTGCTTGCATCATAGGTTACTTGTCATTGATACTCCCCCCTTTCCTCTCTCTTTCCTGCTTGTATCATAGATCACTTGCCATTGTATGTGTAGCAATAGCACAGGCACGAATTGAACAACACATACATTGGGCACATAGTAAATACAGCTAGCACAAAAAAACCTAACAGAGGCAGTATGTTTGTATATAGCACAATTATGCGCCTAACAATAACATGTTCTTGGCTAGCACAATAGCAATTAGCACAGGCTACTCTCACAATTGTGTGGAGAAATTCCTGTCCAGCCCTGCATATTTACCCTCGTACCCCCCACATTTTTTTTTAAATTGAAACTAAAATACTTAAAGTGTGAATTTCTCTTTGAAATTCTCTATGTATTCCTGAAATCTCCGTTTTGGCCGTTGGAAAAGTAGAGGCCAACAGAGTTTCCAGACTGTACAGGGAATCGTACAGAGCCTGTCATACTTTAAGGGTTAACAAGATGTTTGATTGAAAGCCCACGCTTACCAACCAAGGCTAGGCTCTGATTAATTACATTCTATTAAGTTGGCAGACAAAACGATAATACACAATTGATATATCTATGCCTCATAACCGTTTTTCTCGTGAACTGTATCTGATAAGCTCTCCCCTTCTTCCCCCTGCACCCCCCCCCCCCCCCCTTTTTTTTTTTCTTTCCCCTGTTAATATGGTAATATTAATTTGACCTTGGCCCACTTCATAAACAGTATTACTATTCTAAGCCTGAGTTTCATATTGAATATTCAGTAGCACTCGCTGTCAGTATTACTATTCTAAGCCTGAAGTTCACATTGAATATTCAATAGCACTCGCTTTTAGTATTACTATTCTAAGCCTCAGTTTCATATTGAATATTCAGTAGCACTCGCTGTTTGAACAAAACATTCCAAATCCTATTATATTATTTAAAGTTTTATAAAACATTAAAAGCCAAGGTAGTTTTTTAATATTTTAATATTTTAAAGACTTTATAGTTTAAATATCTCAAAGCTTTGGGCCCTTTTTTGAAAGAAACTTTTTTTTCTTCTGATCCTCGTATGTCCCACAAGTTTCTGCCTCTCACTTGTCTCAGGTCTAAAATTCTCCCTTCTCTCTCGTCTCTCTCTCTGTGTGCAGGAAGAGCAGAACAACGTGCCGGCCGTCGACAAGAAGAAAGGGGACACCACTCCCACCGGTGAGTCGGGGGAGGGGGTTGGATCGGTGGAAACACTGGTTCTGGACTGGACGAGCTGACTTAAGTGGTCGAGCGTTGGCTTTCCTTTTGAGAGGTCCCGGTTCGAGCCAGGGGAGGAGCGGTGACCCTGGGGTAAAACATCGGCTTCCAACACAAAAGGTTTGGGTTCGAGCCCTGGCGATTTCGCTCCCTACTGGTTGGGTCGGTGTCAGTTTAATGTGAAAGGCTGAGACAGGAGTTATGAGCTCCTCGCCCTGTCTCGTGTGTGGCAGCACATAAAATTGTCAGACATCAGTATTGAGGTCCATCTACAGTATAGCCTATATAGTGGGATTGGGCTTTTTAGTGAGCTTTGGTGGAGTAGGAAAGATTTTACTTGTAACAACCAAAGGGATGTCTCACTCGACTGGGTTGGTGAAGACTGGCTCGTCGAATAGTTTTCCTTATGGGATCATACACATAGTTAGGAATATAACGCACAGCGATATTATTCAGAATGTTACAAGAAAACATATGTTCCAAGATGTAAACAAAACAAAACCAACTCTGTCATGTCTGTGTCTGAAGGTACAGGAGAGAAGCGGACGAGACAGACCCATGATGCAACAGACAAGAAGCGAGGTCACACCGAGCCAACCACGCCGTCTGCCGGAAAGAAGAAGAAGGTCAAGATGGTGGATGTAGACTTGCCAGACGCTCCACCTGACGGTGGGTCAAATTTAGTTTTTAACTATTTATTTATTTGGCCTACAAAGAGGCATTTTCAACCAAAAAGCTTGTTTAAACATGTCTTTTCTTTAAGGTATGTAAAAAAAAATCACATAAATTAATTTCTTGGAGCCTCTTACAAAGCTAGTCAAGTTGCAATTTACATTTTATGTTGAAAAATTTTTTTAATAAAATAAGACGCGTATCAAGAAAAGTTCTTTAAATGGGGATAAAATTGTAACATCATGGGTGCAAATAGCTGCGGCGTTTCAACTGGACCTTTCATCTGAGATACCTTAATGCTTATTTTCTGAAGTTGCTTAGAGCACCCTTATTGTCTGGAGAATTAGAGTCGGGTCTACACCCACTTTCACTTCGAACAAACAAGGGGGGTGCTCTGGCTCAAGTGCTAGAGAGTTGCTCTCCAGATAGAGATGTTTGTAGTTCAAAATCCACGATCGGTCAAAAATTTATATGTTCAAGCTTGTCCCCTACTGGTTGGGCCGATGTCAGTATAATGTGACCGGCTGAGACAGGAGTCCAGGTCTCTGCGCCTTGTCTCGTGTGGCAGCACATGAAATTCTCAGATGTTAGGCCACATTATAGCATATATAGCACTAACCTTAAACGGATACTATCAACCAACACAACTAGACTTCGAACTACGGCAGTCTCGATATGGATCCTATTTTACGATTACGATGGGAATTGACACTTTCACTTTCATTTTTGTGTGTGCCGCTGGTCAGAAATCCACCCACTCCTGAACGTGAAGAAACCCCAGGAGAAGGCCTACTCCAAGCGGTCCAAGCCACAGAAGTCCAAGCCCGGCAAACTGGACAAGGCTCGGCACAAGGAGCGAGGCGCCCGAGGGGGGGAGGAGACCAACGACAGTCGGGGTGAGTTGAGAGTCAGAGACGGGGAAGGGGAAGGAGGGCGGAGACAAGCAACAGCAGGGATACGTTGAGAGTGCCAATTTGTATGTGATTCATAGATAGAATGTGTGTGTGTGTGTGTGTGTGTTCAGATAGTATGTGAGTGTTTTTATTAATGTTAAGCGCCATAGAGCACTACTGTGGATTTTGGCGCTTTATAAGTGAATTATTATTATTATTATTATTATTATTATTATTATTATTATCATTATTATTATTATTATTATTATTATTACTATTATTATTATGTGTATTAACATTGTCACCTATGTGTGTAATATATTAGCCAATAAAACTAAATTGTTAACCATATTTTTTCACATACGACATGATGACTGCGTAACATTTTTCCTTCATACAGAATTGTATAAGAAACGTTCCATACCTCACTCATACATGAGTTACAGTTTCTGTTGGATGGTTAAACCTGTCTGTTCTTTTGATTCTTTATGTGCTCTGGTTATGAAAATTACTAAATTAGACATGAACTTTTCATCACTAATTAGATATGAACTTATCAGCACTGCTTATATTTAATATTAATATCTAAATGGCTTTCTTTTTTTTACTCCTCAGATGCAAACTACTAGAACACAAGTTGTTGAAAGTGTTTTTGAGGAATACACCAATGAGCAGAATCCTGCTATCCTGCCGACAGCGAAAGGTGCTAGCCCAGCTACAGTGTTATTTGACAATCTGTGAAGTCACTGCGGATTGAATAGGCATACCGCATTCCATCTACACTTTTTGTGCTTTTGAGAAAAATGCAATCAAAAGTTTGGACTATAACAGATTTCTAATCAGGTCATTAGTCCTAATGTTTCCTTTATTCTTTTAACTGGGCTTCCGATCTCTACAGTTTTTGTTTTGATGAGTCTCCTGTACAGATGGAACCTTTCAATGCTGTTATCTCTAATGTTACCAGAAACATATTATAGAACCTTTCCATGTGTTAACTCTAATTTGACCAGAACTGTAGACAGAACCTTTCCATGTGTTATCTCTAATTCGGCCAAAACTGTAGATAGAACCTTTTTAATATCACCTGTTTAGAAATGCTCTGCCAGTGAAGCTGATTGTCTGTTTAACCAGGAGTTGTGACTCTACAACTTGACCTACTTTGACTTAATGGCAGAGGTCACTACGACCACTTACCGTACAGAGAACCACATCCAGCCTCCACTGGACCTCGTCTCTCGCTCTTTTCTGCCGTTAGAAGAGGGACACCACGGTTGGACCATCTCTGAATATACAGGTACAACACACGATATACGTGAGGAGTTTCTAGAAATTATCCTCCAGTTCCTCGTCTGATCCATTGCCCAAGAATTTTAATTAATGAGGTCAACAAATTTAAAATCTACTCGTGGTACCTGTACAGCTATTCATACTACGTTGTAATCTGCTTCAGATAAACCCTGTTTAAGATTAACCTATTTACACTTAAAGTAGTTAGAGTATGGCTGCATACAAATGTATCCAAGGCACTGGTTCCTTTTTTTCTCTCTTTAATATGAACTTAAGATAAGATAAACTTTAAGGCTACCCCCACAAGGCTTAGCTTAAGTCGGTTCCACTGTATAGTCGAAAGTCTGGGTCAAGATTTTGAGATGTGATGCTGGTAGTAGTACTGGTTTAAGCCCCACTCTGGCGACTTTGTCCCCTACTGGCTGGATTAATGCCAGTATAATGTCACATGATTTCCATGTACTGTGTCTGTGTGTTAGTATGCTAAGGTGTCATACGTTAGTTGAGGGCCCTGTCCACAATATAACACTGACACTTAAACCTAAAGGAGAAGAGAGTGGTGTGGGGAGATGGTAGTATAGAGTGAGATGAAGAGAGGAAAAGGGAAAGAGAGATATAGAGAGAACGAGTGAGGAGAGATATAGAATGAATGAGTGAGGGAAAGGGAGGAGATGTGGAGAGAATTAAGGAGGGAAAGGGGGGAGGAAATGCAGATAATTTGAAATAGTTATTCATTGTATGTCATCCTATTGCTTTGTGCACTGTTACAATCTGATGCTAAAAGTTTAAAGTTTGTATTTGCCTTTAAGAAAATCAAAGGATGATCATATTTGGAGTTAAGACTGAGACAGTGAGAGTGCCTGGTCTTGATGATTTGCTGTGCAAATAGCGAGACAGTTTGAATTTTGTATTGGCCATACATTAAATTGGGCTTGTAAATATGTACAGTTCATCCCCATTAAATTTACTGTCATTTTTCTATGCTTATGAATATGATTATAATATTGATGTTTTCATGTAAATGGCAAGATTATTGTTGTTGTTGTTGTTGGTATATAGATCCAAACTAAGTTTGACAGGTGGATGAATAAAATTTAACAATCTAATACAGTTATATTTTATTCGTGGGGTAAAAACGATCTAGAACTTATCACTCAGAATTTTTTGCCACACTTATCTTATGGATTATTTAGAAGAAAAATATTTGTACTGCAGTTGAGTTTATTACTACACTTGTGAAAAAAAGAAGTGAATTTCCCAGTGAATCCACTGGATTTAGATCCGCACAAGCAAAAGTGGATCTTATGATACCTCTGTCAATAGTTTTTTGTATTAGCTCAGGTTGCAAATCTTGCTTTGAGTTTAAAAAGTCTTTTTAGTGACATTTTTTAATGCATTGATGTTTGTACAGTGACATTTGTATGTAAATTGTAATAAAACTATTTTTTACAGTTTAGACTTTCTTCTTTCTTTTGATCTTTGGTTTCAATGCTAGTTATACCAGGTAACTGTCTGACTGTTTCAGTGATTGCTTTGTCGTTTTCTCATATTTAATCAATAGAAACTAGGGTACATCTCGGATGAGTCTCAAGACTAACATCTGACATCATACAATTACATGCGTGCAGGATCACATTATAGCACACTGCCACTGATCCAATCAGTAGGGGACGAAATCGGGCAAATAAATCAGCCTGACTAGGGTATCAATTTATTAAGTACCTTTTAAAGAAAACGTGAACGCTCTCTTACTACAGTGAATACCTGATAATTGGACATTAAAGGGACCAGAATTTACATGTTGAATTGAGGGCATATTACATTATTGGTGTTTTACGAGGGTGCCAAAGCTTGAGGGGTTTGGCTGTGGATCTAGATCTTCACAATCGCAGCAGTATTCTTTGTGCATCATGCTTTGGCTTGTCTAGCTTAGAAAATTTTAATTTAATAATTTTGCGACCACCTCAGTATTTATTAATATATCGTGGGAGACGTATTTCAAAATAAAGTAAATTTTCGAATTAAGCAAAAATATGCAGGATGCAATTTAAAGAAATTTATTCAGATATTTGTAAGCATGTCATAATGAATTATCAGATGTGCACTGTACGTTTTAAACAGCCCCTCCCTCTCCCGACGTAGTGTACAATACAATTTGAAGTGCTGCTTGTCCAACTGTTACAAGGGAGATCACTCCAAAAATGTTTAGAACATTGTTATTTATACAATTATTCCCCTTTGACCGTATTTTGAAAATAATTTGTGTCTGTGCGTGGCACAACCCAAAATAAAGTGATCACCATGCCTTAACAGTTAACACTGTTCCATCAATTGAACTATCCTGACTATTTATGACTTGTTCTTTTTTTTTTCGAATATGGTAAATACAGTTTTGACAGTGAAACTGAAACTCGCAAGGTTTCCAGTCCTGGAATTTTGTTTTTAATCCTGGACAATTGGCCAAAAAATGTTCAACTCAAATTTTTAAATTAGGGAAGGTTAAGTACATCTCCCAATAAACTGATACAACTACAAGTACTGAATTGGCAAAAATAAAAATAGATCAGGGGATGTTGCCCGTTGTGGATGCATGTCAGTCAATAGGACTAGGAGACTTAGAAGTTTCTGATTTCTTGCATTTTAGCACAACTACAAGACAGCTCATGCTATTTTACTTTCGTGGCACTTGCGTAACCTGCAAAAAATTTATTTTGATAAGTACCAGACCAACGAGGGATAAAGCTTAACAATAACACACAGGGGTATTCCAATCATGCTCTTGGAAGGCACAAAGGAGACAAAGACATCCATTTTGAAATCTTGTTTTAATGAGAGCAACTGTTTAGAGGACAAATATGATAGATATAATAATCATTATAATGAAAAATATATGGCAGTGCAATCTGTCTCCACATAACTGTATCAATACATTAGTTAAACATGAAACGATGAAAAGAAGGACATGTGTACATGCAATTGCATTTTATAAAGCACTGTAAAAAAGAATTTTTTTTATGGCCAAAGACGAAAGAAACCAAAATCATTCCTTCTAAAATTTAAAAAAAAAGCCTTCATATTGAACCACATTTTAGTCAATCTACAATGTGGCTAGAAAATTTAGAAAAAAAACCAAACTCTTAATCTAAGCCTCCGTCTTTACAAAAAACTGTATGGGTTAAATAGAGTGGAGGCAGTTGTTAACGTGCAATGTCCTTAGCAAATGCTTTTCATTTTTTTAGTCAAGAATAAAGACTCGGCAGAAAAAAAAAATTGCACTTAATAAACCTTCCCCGATACACAATAAAAGAAATTTATAAGGAAATTCTGCTTCATTAAAAATAAAAAAAATTCCCATTTAAACCAACATAAATTAAGCTAAATTAAAATTGAAAAATCTAGCTAAAAGATACAAAGATTTTATACACTTATCTCCCATCCTTTATTGATTGTATCAAACTTTGAAATAACCAAAAATAAACATATACTAACTGAATATAATGCGGTAGGAAATTACGATAAATAATAAAAGATTACTTTTTATAGCAAATACTACAATTACTAGTACAAACATCAAAACAGTTTTCTCTTATTTCTAAGCCAAACCGTGGGCTCTGTTGATAAAGGGACCTAGCTACAAAAAAAAATTAACACTGAAGTGTAAGCTTTGACGTATAAAAACAACAGCCAGTGTTTGCAGTGGAGACAGCCTGAAAGTTCATTTTATCCCCCCTAGCACAAGAGTATAAACATGTACAACTTTCGCAGTTTCTCAAAGCAGGGATCTGATGGCTCAGACCCCCTCCCCGAACGGCTTTACAAATAGGAGAAGTGTAAAACCCAATGCCCATAAATTTCGCTTAACTCATTGGAGTCACAGTGATTATGCCAGCAACGCTCATGTCCTTTGAACCATTAATGAAAGCTACACATTGTTTGCAGATCTAAAAACTGGCAGCATTTAAATGTAACTGTGACTCTCTTGAGCTAACCCAAAACTTAAACAGTTTTTCCCAGTACATATTGCAATATCCAGAATGTAACATCACCACTGGAGGCCATTCATTCCTTTCAAATTAGTAGAAAAATCCACAAGCAATCTCATAGCTGACAGTCAAACAGCGCTTGCAATATAAATACACACACTAAAAATCCATCCAGACACATCACTAACACAAAGTCAGTATAAAAATGTTTGCGGAAACGCAATTTTGGGTCTCTCTACAAAGTAAGTCAGTCGCTCACTCCCCAAGTGGACATAATAATTGCAAAAATACAAAAAAACGTCTGTTCCCCGTCTACGAGTTAACATAAGGAAGAGAGACTCCATTTTTCCTCTCTCTCCTCTCTATAGAGAATTACAAGTTAAAATTTACATTAGCCTACACAAAGTCATCACAAATAGAAATACATGCGTGAGGCAACTAGGGTGAACCAGGCACAAGGAACTGATATACGTTTTGAGCTGGATCCTTCTAAATAGAAAAAAATTACTCTATTGACCTTTTGTATTAAAAATTGTTATATATATATCTGTCTCTAGAAATGATAGAGTTGTGTTTTTCTCAACCTCTAAAAATGTATTTGATGCTTTCTAACGCACTACAAAAAACTAAAAAAAAAAGTCCACATTCCGACTTGTACCTGGTTTACCCTGGTCTGGTTGTCTCACAAATCTTTGCTGAAATCCCTCATGTTGGTGCCCTCCAGCCCTACAGCTCACAGGCTCTGCAGTGGTCGCAGAGTGGACAGTAAACTTGGCAGGTGAACAAGAGAGACAGACAGAGAAAGAGAGGGAGAGAAGAATAAAGAAAAAAAAAAGGAAGAAACGAAGACAGAGGGAAGAAAGCTGCAATGACCCAACAAATCTCAAGTTCTAGACAAGACGAGACGACACAAGAAAAAAGGAGAAAAGTCAGAGGTAAAGGGATAGAAGACAGAATAAGAGTAAAGAAGACAGAATAAAGAGGAAAAAAGACACCAGTTAACAGACCAGCCTCTCCTCTGGAGTGATGCAGCCATGTTTGTCTCTGGGAGCGTGCGTGAGTGTGTCCGCTCAGTAGTACGAGTTTGTGCCCTGCGACGGGATGCTGAGGTACATCTGGAGGGAGATGAGCGCAACAACCGACGTGAAGCCGGCCTTGGCCAGGAGAAGCATCCAGGAGCCGAGGCCCACGGCCTGCATCAGAATTCTGGGAAAGAAAGAGATTGGGAGGGTTAGGAATTCGGATTTTAAAACAGTCATATTCAACATTATTTATTTTTGTGCAGTGGAATTCGCTGAAGAAAAGTTTCTTAGGGACAACCTCATAAAAAAAATGAACAAAGACTGCAAAGTAAACAAAAAGGGACTGTGTGCCTTGAAAACAACTAATATAAAGCTATAATTTATGTCAAACAGGGTTTATCTAAGGAAGAGTCTACTGTACAACTAGCAGAGAAAAGAAAAAGAAATGTTTTTGCATTATCGAAACAAAAAATGCTATCTCCGTGACCAAATGTTAACTCACTCGACGATGAGCGGCCGGTAGCAGGCAAGCCCCAGCAGCGTCAGGACAATCGGCAGCGAGGTCTTTTGAAGGTCGCTGCGGCTGTACAGCCAGACCAGCATGGCCACGCTGATGTGATGGATCTACACACAGGGACCAAAAAAAGAAAGGGAGTAATAATATTGGTAATAATAATGATAATGGTAATCATATAATAATGGAGCTAGGACCAAAATATTTAAATCCCAAAATCTATAAAACCGCACAAGATAAAGCTACGAAATTACCCAGGTAGATTTTGACTGCAGATTTGTATGGGCACAATTATTTACAAAAATGTTTCATTTCAGCACAATTTGCCCACAACCAACGATTTAATATAACAACAAAAAATGTGAGTTCAAAAATACAAACAAATACAACTGCTTACCCCCCTTCCTTGAACAACAAACAATAATAATAATAATAATAATAATAATAATAATAATAATAACAACAACAACAGCAATGGTACCAAAAAATGAATAATTATGTGTTTATGTGTGTAGCGATTTCAGAAGATGAGTCTAGCTCTACCACTTAAGCCAGTTTGCCCTCCAGTGAGCACACAAGGAATAGGCCCTTAAGTCCTACAAGGTGAAACGGTTAAAGCAGCGATTCAGTGTACATATATCGAACCCACCAGGCTGATGTTGGAGTCGAAGCTCATCTGGATGTACTTCCAGTCAAACTCCACGCCGCGCGCTCCCATCCACAGCGGGATGAACCTGGGACCAGAGAGATCACACACAGGTTGAGGGATATGCAGTTTTACAATCAGACACAGGTTGAGTGATATGCAGTTTTACAATCAGACACATGTTTAGTGATATGCAGTTTTACAATCAGACACAGGTTGAGTGATATGCAGTTTTACAATCAGACACAGGTTGAGTGATATGCAGTTTTACAATCAGACACAGGTTGAGTGATATGCAGTTTTACAATCAGACACAGGTTGAGTGATATGCAGTTTTACAATCAGACACAGGTTGAGTGATATGCAGTTTTACAATCAGACACAGGTTGAGTGATATGCAGTGTTACAATCAGACACAGGTTGAGTGATATGCAGTTTTACAATCAGACACAGGTTGAGTGATATGCAGTTTTACAATCAGACACAGGTTGAGTGATATGCAGTTTTACAATCAGACACAGGTTGAGTGATATGCAGTTTTACTCAGAGAGATCAGACACAGGTTTAGTGATATGCAGTTTAAAAAAAATAGTAATATGCAGTTTTGCTCACACTTGAAGAAATCAATACGAATATGAGGCAGAGAAACACACCAAGGTTATTCAGTTTTGTAACAGCAGGGATCAGAGTGACAAATTTTTCCAGTTTTCTGATACCCAATACAAGTTGAAATGACTGGGCACCCAGCTCCGCTATGGTCTACCACATATCAGGGAACTTGAAACTACACAGCCTACCAGTAATGCGCATTACAGTACAAGATACAAATAACCCGCTAAAAGATTTTCGCTCCAACCTTAGACGATTATTGACCCACCTGGTGACTATCAGCTCGGCTGTGGCCCAACCCATGCCAGCGATCATAAACTTGAGCTGACCCTTGCCGGCAAACTTGGACATTACGATGTGGAGCCCGATCAGGTCAATGATGTCAACAGTCGACTTGAGAAATTCCTGAGAATATTTTGATACAAGGAAGATATAGTGCAACTTTTAAAAGCTAAATTTGAAAGACTTCTACTGTAATGATCGACTTTAGAAGATGTTCTATTACTTATATCTCATCTCTTTAGTTTCCTTTTTAAATTCTCATCACCACTGCTTTAGACTCCTATCAGGTATATAGATCTATCTCTTTAACAAACTAAAAGGTATTGAATAAAACAAAAGGTAGGATTTGTGTTTATTGTGACAGGGCTACGATTATGGCATAAGTCAGACTTACACGAAAATGAGTGATATATCGTTGTAAACATAATACTGGCCTCTTACTAAACTTTCAGATAAAAAATAGCATTATCTTATAATTCAAAACTTATGTCCAATATAAATAATAACATATATAAAGGCAAAGTTTAAGGACATTTTTGAATATCCAAAAAGTATCAAAAATGATTTTATTAACACCAAAGTCATAGCACAGTGACCATATGACATGTAAGATCTGTACAATACGTGTTCAAATATATCTATGCTGCGAGTGATTTATAAGCTTTGGGCCTGACCCCTGTGATATCCAGACTGCCTGCCACTGCCTCTGTGGTTGGGAAGAACGTGGCCAGCAGCAACATCTTACACAGCTGTGTGAACAGGTACGCGCCTCCAGCTTGAACACACTTCCAGAATGCACTGTATTCCGCCCTGCAACAGATTAAATATATGAATTATCTAGTACACTGACCATTTAAAAATTAGGTGAATTAAAGTTGCATTTTGGAGTAAGTTGAACATGAGCATTATATATCATTTGGATCTAGGCCTAATTGTTCAGTATCAGTAATACTTTAAAAATCATGATTTAAAAGTTTTATGCAATTACATAAAACACTGACACTAAACCAACGAGTTTGCTAAGGTTGGACCCTGGTTTTTTACTTTGTTGACGTCTTGACAATAGAAGCTGCGCTACAGACTGAGCTGTAAGCCGGCAGAGTCTATGTACCCACTATGCAAATATAGATTGTGGTCTCCCTTATTTCTATCCAAATTGTAAATAGAAATGCTGTGAATCGCAAAAATTTTTTATTTCACATTCAGCTATATATATACAGGCCATAATCTTAAAACCCCTTTGACTTTGTGATTGCATTCAGTGCCTCTTTTACGCGATTAAAAACACGGGGTACATTGTCCGTCTTTAGTGTCCTTGGGAATCATTCGGAATGGCAAAAAGGCTGTATTGAAAACTTAGGCTACAATGTACGAGGGCTAGGCATCTTGTCACAACAGAAAATTGGGACATGCTGCACACATGTTGTATGTCACGATGGGTAGTCGGTTAAGACTTAGATCTAGATTCTAGATCTAGAATCTAGATCTATTTCTAACTAGAGTTTCGCTTTCTTCGACTGCTCGACCAAAAGATACAGATACCCTTCTGCCTACACAGAAACATGTATTTTACTCACAGTCCAGAACATTTGTACACGATAACGTAGGGCACGTAAGCCAGGGCGACACAATTTCCAAAGTGAAAGAAAGTCATAGTGCTCGTTTAGTCCTGAAGTTCTTTCGCTGCTGAATTTAGATCTAGAGAAGCTAACTGTGGTCAAATCTAGATCTAGATCTAGATATAGATCGAGACACTGGACACAGCAGTTACACAGATGCTGGCGGAAACTGAATGATGCTTACTATTGTAGTTTCGGTGAAACAGTACAGGTGTATTCTGTTTAAAAAAATATTTATTTTATTTGTATTACAAAATTTAATTTATGATTTTCACAAAACAAAATGCCCTCAACATCATGAAAAACTGAAAATTGTATTAAACCCAAGAAACCTTTTTTTTATGCGAGCCTACCTTCATAGCAACCTAAAGCATTAGCTAGCAACGCTGTTCCCTGCATGTTCGGATTGTGGTGGCCTTTGGTTCTAGGTGTGGCTATCTTTTTGTGTTGATTTTTTTCAAAGAAGCACCAAGATGAGCATCAACTTTCACGCAAACCAGGTAATATTTTGTCGCATATCAAAAAGCAATTTTGGAGAAGATTGGGTAGATCTACATTCTGAATCTGAATCTGAATCTGAAAAGTAGTTCCTAAATGCCCATCAGGGCCAACACAGGAACGTTAGGCCTATATAAATCTCGACTCTAGAACAGATATTGACAAGAACGATGTTCAGTTGTTGACATTCTAAGTTGTAAACAGACTGGTTTTACTGACCTAAAATTCTACTCATTTTTTACAGTTTTGATGCAGAAACACGCCAAATGTTCTAATTGAATATAGGCCCCTAGCTCTAATTTGGGGGTTGTTGTTTTTTTTTTCAAATCTTTGTGAATCCAATGTGCACCTAAGCAAGCTGGGTATACTCACACTCTAAATTATAGGCCCTATTGTTTCTGTCCGTATTTTGCTATTTGCAATATGTAATATAGTGTTTCTGTCCAAGTATATGAAATATTTGTAAGGCTGATCCATTCTTGTACCGTTTTTAGACAAGATTCAAATACATGTACTATGTAGGGTATTGGTATGAAATCTAAAACTCTTACTATATCATGTCATGATAAAAATATATTAACATAATTATTTACAAAACTCAAAACACTACTTCTTGATTTTCCCCAAGGAGGAAAAGGAGAAGGCAATTAGAGGACTACTACTTTAAGTATGCAAATTTAAAACTCTAAC
>RQTK01000410.1:280039-300116 GCA_003991915.1 Elysia chlorotica
GCTTGATCACCTGACTAAAACATGTCTTCCAACTAAGTTACACAACTCTGGATAAAATCAAATATCCTAATATTATTGCCTCAGAAGAACAACATTCTACATGCCTTCTTTATCTATATTGCGATAAGAGATTAAAACCATGTCATTCTAGGGTCACGGTTTTGTTTGTTGACTTAAATGTAGCGGTAACGAGCAGCCATACTCCTGGAATAACCGAGTTTACTTTCATGGTGATGTCAGTACTAGAACACCAGCCTTCTTTGGTGATGTATTAAGAGAGATGCGAAGATTGCTGTGTAAAATCTTGCGAAGGCGGTTTCTGCGTTGTTGGTTGCTACTAGTACTACATGTACTAGGCTAGATAAAAACTTCACCAAACCTTGACAGGACACTGAGTTGTAAGTTAGTAAAAAAAAAAAAAAGTTGACAGTCATGACTAGTCTTTAATTAAGAAACATTCAAACAACCTCAAGATTAATTTTTGAGAAAAAAATATATCACCATCTTCCCGAGAAATAATAAATAATAATAAATTTTATTTTATAAATATATCATCAGTGTACATGCATGTCATCTTCATTTAAGGATCTTTTTATCCTCATGTTTTCTGCCAGTTGCTTACAAAGAATATTGTCACTACATTTTATTTCTGTTTGTCATTTCGTTATAATTGCCAGGCTAGATTCCCATAAAAATTTTATTAAAATCTTTGATCTGCTTCAAAGTATGTATGTTGTCTTTTTTTAAATTGGACTTTTTAAAACAATCTTACTAAATGAAACAATTTTTTTGCTCATTTCATAGTTTGCCATATTGATAACATAATAGGTAATTTTTTTTAAAGTAATGAAATTGACTAGACCTTGACTTGACCCCAAGAAAGAAAAGAAAATTATCTTCCACATGGATGAATGTGAATTGCCTTGGTTGATAATATGAGAGTTGAAGAAAGTACGCTACATTTTTAGGCTTTTGTGTTAGCGTTAATACATGCAATAGGTTTTGTTCATTGTACTAGTTAAATATGTGAAATTGTACATTAGTTAAATTTTATTTAGGTTCCACTAAAGTCATGGCCTTTAAATATGTCACTTTAAGATTAGAACATGCAATATTTTTTACTGTTTATTTTAATCTAAAAAGAAAAAAATGCAAAGAATAATCTCACTTTGAAGCTTGTACCATAATAAAAATATTTTCAAATAGAAGCCAGAGTCTGTTTTTGTTATTTTGCCCACCAGTCGTGATGAGTGTCCTAGACAAAGCCAGCACAGGATCAAATCTAATCAGTCGAGTCAGAGCACAGCAAGTCATGCCGTGCGCACACACGGTTTACAAGTTGTTACAACTGGAAAGTTAAACGTAAATGGAGCGAGAGATAGCCAGAGAGAAAAGATCTGGGACCGTCTAGAATGGTGGATTGGTGGAGGCAGGGGGATCATGATTGTGACATGTGGGGGCGGAGAGATGTGAAGAGTCAAGAGATATATGCAGTGATAACTTTGTTCAAGGAAAGAAAAAGAGATAGAAGAACATCATCATAGTCGACAGGAAAGGAATTTATAGTGGCAGTGGCAGCAGCAGTTGTAGTGGTAGTACGGGTAGTAGTAGTTGCACTTGTAGTAGTAGTAGAAGTAGTAGTAGTAGTAGCAGCAGCAGTAGTAGGAGCAGCATCAGTAGTAGTAGCAGCAGCAGCAGCAGCAGCAGCAGCAGTAGTAGTAGTAATTGTAGAATGAAGCTTGTTATGGGGACTTTGTGAACAGAAACAAAGATGAACATGAACTTTAATATAACATGTTTAATTGCATCTGAAAATATAACAGTTCATAAAAACAGACGATAACACTGAAAAAGACTCATCCTTCATGGGATGTTTTGTTTGAAAAATTCTTCAATTTCAAGTCATTTACATAAAAGAAAAGGTTCGTTTGTTTTGTTGCTTAACATCCAACATCAGCCATAAATAGGCTATAATGTGGACGGGCTGCAAGACTGACATCTGACAATTTTACGTGCTGCCACAGAACAGAGAGACCTGGACTCCTGCCTCAGCCGGTCATATTAAACTGACAAAGACCCAACCACAAAAGGGTTTTTAAAAATTTAAAACAATAAGAGAACAACTAATACAATTATAATCAAAGACTTTGAAAATAAAACCAAAAACAGATCATGGAGCTATAACAAATTCAAGACAATAGGCGTTTTTTTTTTTTTACAGCAGCATTTCTTTGTTAAGTCAAGATGTAGCAGCAAGCAAACATATTTATATATACATGTGTGTATATATACAAGAATAATTAATTATCTTGAACAGCAAAAACATTTTCAGAAACTTGTTTAGAAATCTCCTAGCTGTTAGATAGTACATGCTTTTCTATTTAATGCTTCATCCTAGAAAAAAACTTTAATTCATTCTTTGGCCATCCTCAATTCTTATCATAAGTTAAATGATCAGGAGAGGCTAACATCTTGCATTGACAGACTAAATGTGGAGGTGTAGCTCTACGATACCACTACTAGTGTAACATCTTGGATTAAATGTAGAGGTGTATCCACACAATACTACTACTAGTGAAACATCTTGCACTGACAGGCTAAATGTGGTTGTGTAGCTCTACGATACCACTACTGGTATAACATCTTGGATAGACAGACTAAATGTGGCTGTGTAGCCATACAATGCTAAAACAACTATTCAAAGGATTAAAAAGGCACCCATTTGGAGAAGGTATTGAAAATGTGTTTTTTTCAAAGTAGGAGGCTAGGCTCTCTGGGCTCTCAAGGAACATCTCATACTGCGACGGGACCCCACAGCAAGCCTGATACCCGTGACTTGGTCGATCACACTATACTGACAATGACAATCCGCCCGTTTTCTGCGCCTTTACACAATGTATTTTTTTTTAAAAAGAAGCAAAGAATAAAATCAAACCTGCAGTTCTAAGAACTAAATGAGATAATATTAATAACGTAAAAAAAATTTTTAAAGAAAAAAAAAATATTCTCGTGCAATATACTTAGTTGGCTCACAAAAAGAAATATTGCCACATATCTCATGAAACATTTTAAAAAAAATACTGGTATTTGAAGTCTTCATTTTTTTTTAATACATGATTTCAAAGATAGATTTCAATATATACTCAACCCGACCACATACGCCATATTTTGTTCCCTTTTCTGTACGTTGTAGGGGTCTATTAAAGCCCTAATTTTTTACAGAGCCAAAATGGATATTGATTAGGATTAGGCTACGTACAAGTTAATAGGGGCAGACACAGATCCCAGTCGCAAAGAAAAATTCCCATGTAAGTATTTCAACTCAACGGAGTCACACTATTTTGCCAGCAAGGCTCATTAAATTAATCACACTATTTTGGTTGTTTTTTCTCTCTGAAATTTGAAAGCCTCTGCTTTTTCTCTTAAAAAAAAAAAATCTATTTTACCGCTCATGTACGATATGTGATTCCAGTTAATTGTACCTGTTCAAAACGCTGGTGATAGCGCTCTGTGTCATCTCAGGACATGCCTGTGTAAAGCCTATTAGTCCCTGTGTGACGTGGTAACTACAAGAAAGAATGATAGTTATAGTGACACACTACAAGATTTCCTCCCTTCGACCACTCTCATTTTTAGGGTAAAAAAAGTAGACAGTGGACAGTATCACGCCGCATCTCCAATGGAAAGTTCAACTGACCCTGGACTGTCTATTGCTGTGTCAACAAGTGTTGTGCTGATCATTGCTAGATTTTCTAGTGCCGTGTCGTGGAAAGGTTAACTTTAAAAACCCTAGGGTTATCCCCCCCCCCCTTTAGGTAAGATAAAGGTTAGACTTTAAATCTCGGTAAGCCCACCTAGAACTATTGAGGACAATAAAATGTTTAATCTAGGTTGACGCTCGATCTAGATCGGGCGGCCTTGACCTTCTTCGAAGCCCGAGCCGGGCTGGCCGAGCTGACCCGCAAACTTTTCTTGCCTCTGACTGGGCTTTTCCTCGGGCTGCTCTGAGGCGATTTTTTCCTGCCGCTCGATGACGGAGTCCTGACCTTGAGGATGCTGTTGGACGGACTTTTCCCCGGCAGGTGCGGCGACTCTGGCTGTCTCTGCAGACTCTTGATGTAGTCCTGGAACTCTGGGACACAGGAAGAGGAACAGGCGGCTCCGTTTTAACACTTTCCGAACCATAGACGAGTATACTCGCCGCTTAAGCATATATTTAAAACTTATAATAATAATTCATTTTTAAGGATGATAACACATAATTATCAAGTTATACTTGCCACTTAAACGTTTGTTTTAAACGTATAATAATTAAGTTTTAAGGATAATTACAAATAATTGGTGGCTCAGATATTCAGGGATTTTAACGAATACCGAGCTATGAAATACTCTGGCACAGCGAAGTACACATGCTCAGGTCGAGGTCGCGCCAAAGTTGGAAAGAGATCGTAAACCAGCATGAGAGAGAGAGAACAGATTCATCATCAGCTCTTGGTACAACAAAAAGAAAAAACAAATCCGGTAGATCTGCATTCATTTTGTTTTACAATTTCTAACTTAACACTCAAGCCTAGCCCCCCCCCCCCCCCCTCCAGAAAAATATATTTAAAAGAACAAAACAAAAAGGCATCAGACCAATTGCACAAAAAGCCAGAAGTACTCACTGTTGGCCCGATTCTTCCTAAGGTCGAAGATGACCTTCTTCTTGCCACACGGAGTCATAGATCCTTTGTCCCCTTTGAGTCGGCCCTTAGCCTTCTGAAATGAAAAGTGAGCTATCTTGTTAGATGTGCTATTGGTTTTACGGAATGCCAAAGAAATCATTGACCATAGCAAGGAGATTCGTTGCCGACACATCTATAAGTCGAGAGTTCTAATCCCATTTTTCCGATATGTACATTTGAATGTACTTGTAACCGCTGTTGAAAAATATCTGAAAATTCAAGCTCACCCACAGGGACACACTGCGGGAATTCAAGGGTCCTACCTTTTTGTGAATTGTAAACATGCGTAGCAAATCATAATGGAATTAACATAAAAAATAACCATTTGACAGACCTTTACTAAACTCAACCCTTTTTTTAAACTTAAAAACCACAAATTTACTGAAAATTAAAGTAGATGAACTATACACTGAAAGAATCGAAGACGTTTCCTTCCTCTCATGGTGTTTTATATCTCAAGATTTCAATCATGACCTCTTTGTTTGTTTTCATTTCTTTGCGACACACCTTTCATAATCCTTCTGATGTATATTATATTCTTTGCATTTCACTGTATCCAATATTGACTCTAGATTAAGCCATCACCAAGAAGAAAAAAAAGGGTGGAAGGGGTTAATAAGAGATTTCAACAGATACAGATAAAAACACCAAGCCCAGTCTTTTCACACTTCAGATATTGACCCCTTCACGACCTTGACATTCAAAGGTGGGTGTAGTACTGACCTTCCTTTTGGGACCCGGGTCAGTCTGGCTCGCTCGCTCGCTGGAAACGGTTGTGTCGTCGTCGTCGTCACAGTCGTCGCTGGCGGGCTGAGTGTTGCCGGCTCCCACTGACCAATCCATGCTTGACTCGGACCTGGGATGGACAATTGTGTCAATTGGGTGAATAGTTGCACACAGCTTCCCTGAGCAGATTATCAGAACAGTTGCTTTTCTAAATATTTTTTTTTAATTTCTTGTTTGCCCATCTATGGTACCTATCTAAAATCGTGAACTGTAGTTACAAAGTGGATATAGTTTCAAGATATTTATCATCCCATCAGAGTTAAACATTACCTTAAACGTTAAATCAATGTTATCTCCACATGGTCTTCCTTTTCAACAATAAAAAAGCAAATCGAAAAACAAAAGCATTAATTTGCAGGGCTATTTCTAGTACTAATATAGGGGACACAAGTTAAGGACCAAGCTAACGCTGGAGCATTCATGTGAGCATTTTAACTTACAGTGGTGTGCACTGTAGATAAGCTATTGAGGACAGCCGTAAACATTACTTTTATCCAGAGTTCATTTCAACCGTTTCCCATCACATGATCTATTTCCTTTTTCAGCATCATTTTGAGTTTTTTAGAATTCTATTTATAAAAGAACAGAGCTTTGATATTTATCATTTTGAAACGGAAGGTTTGAAATTGATACAGAGACGTGCTGGCAAAAGTGCTCACCGTTGGTGCAGAGTAATGGGAAAAAAGTCAATTGGAAATAACCACTGACAGTTTACATACAGCCATAATTCGCACTATTAAGAAATTTGCTTAGTTTATTGTTGAAATGTGCCAGCACAAGAACATATCAACGTGCACAACATGCACGCGGTGTGATGGAGAAAGGTTGAGCAGTTTATATCTTAACCCCTTCAGTGCCCCAGGGTAAATTTGACACTCTATGTGCCTTTAACATCACTTCAAATTGAAAAAAGATCCCGGAGATTTACTGTATCTTGAAGTGTACTACATTATTCCACAGCGGTTCCCTTTCCACAAGAAAGAAGTTTGACCTCAAGTCCTCACAAAATTTTAATTTAAAGTTTTTTTTAATAGTCTAGATTTGCACAGGGCGTCACAAAATGCATTGTCTTGGGTGTTGCGCTATATAAAAGCCATGTATTATTATTATCATTATTATTAAAATCCGCGGCACTGAAGGAGATAAGCGAATGTCACTGCGCTCAGAGCGGATGAATAGAGGACAATGATCGTCACGGCGAGAGACGCACCTCAGGTTGTCCAGGCTGAGCGATCCGCTCACCGACTTGATCAGGGGGTCCACGTAGTTTTCTTTGATGGCGGAGAAAACAGACCTGGCCACAGGTGTCTCGGCCTCGTCACACGGGAGGTCTTCCCTAGAGGACTCGTCCTCAGCCTCGCAGTCTCCAGGACTGTCGCTTGTCTGGGACAGCCTGCTGTCTTTCTTGGAGGCATCCTTCGAGCCGATCGCAGGCATGGCCGAGAAAATAGTCTGGATCAGAGAGGCGGAAGGTGAGGGTGACTGTGAATCAAGGGGCAACGACTCCGAGTTTGTGGCCACCAAGTGGTTGTTTTCTGCAACTTCTACCGTGGCGACGCGCTGCTTGCTCTTGCCCTTTTTTTCTGTTTTCTTCTTCCGTTCCTTGGGCGTATGGGTTACCTTCTTCGGGTAGATGACGACCTCCACTGGTGACCTTAGGAAGTCCCTCACCGATTGCTGAATGCTTCGCCTGCTAGTCCTTTGGGAGTTGGAGTTTTCGTCCGTGAGACCTGCGTCCCCCTCCTCCCCCCCCAAGGTTTCTGTCTGGTTCTGATGGTCAGACAAACTTACGCCTGACGTGTTAGGGGAAAGAACCGAGGATAAACAAGGGGGCGCCGGGCTAACTTGCTCTGTAGAGCTTTTGCTTTTCCGCTTTTTCTTCTTTTTAGACGGTGTTTCTGTGGCTGAAAGCCGCGAATCTACCAGCTGACTCCCAGGCTCCTTGGGCGACAACTTCAGAGATTTTGACTGTGGAACATTGCTATCACAATCCCCACCCTCCTCATCCATACCTCTCTTTCGTTTCTTTGGCTGCTTCTGTTTAGTCTCCGGGGCTTCTTTCGTTTCTCCTTTCTGGCCTCCGACTTTGACCTCCTTTCCGTTTTTGAAACGGGGTTTGTGTTCTACGGGTTCTGAATGTTGTTGGCTCTCCACGAGGATGTTTGCGTTGCTGCTGCTCTCACTACACTCCTCTCCTTCTTTCCTGCTGTTATTCTTGTCTTTCCTTTTCTTCTTCTTGCCTTGCTGCTGTAGTGGGTCGCCGCCTTGCCCAGTGTTATGGAAGAGTGTCAGGTCCTTCAAAGTTCCGCCCCCACCGTCCACATCATCTTTGGCCTGAATGCAGGCATCTGAGGAACTGTGTTGGAAAAATTCATGTGTAAGTATTAGCAACTCAACTACTAATAGTACTAATACTACTACTACCATCACCACTTCTACTGCTATTACTACTAGTGGGGGACCAACTGGCTCAAGAGGTAGATTATAAAGAAACGTAAAAAAAAAACAACTCCTAACTGGTTGGAACAGTGTCAGTATAACATGAGCGTCTGAGTCCAAATCTTCCCACACTGTCTCATATGTGTCCTGTTAGTCTTGGGCCTGTCTACAATATAGCCTATAAAGTGCTGACGTTGAATGCAAAACCACAACAAATAGACAAACAAGTATAAGCAAAGAGATGCCTTGCAATGTCAAAAAGTAATAAGGAATGTGAAGCATAAATTGCGAGCATTGCTGTCAAATGTAAATGCCTCTGGGCTGATTTTGGTTTTTGTTGAGCGATCCGTGCACACCCAAAATCATTTATGTATCAGTGGGCCATTTACAATTGTGTTAACCAAAGTCATTAGACCGTTTAAATGTTCTATAATTTTAGTAACTGGAGAGGCAGGATAACTTTAGCAATAAACAGTTATTATTTATAAAACCTGCCAAAACACCCATCCTGTACACGTTATCTGAATACATAAAAGAGGGGGAGAATAAATGACAAAATATTCATTGATTCTAATACACATACACATCTTCTTGAAAAATAAAAGCAGAATAATTTTTAAAAAGTTAAAATAAAAAATTATTTTATTATTGCAAGACAAATTGTGTGGATTTTAAAATCTCGGCTAAAATCTCCAGGGCCGCAGACAGCACCACTGACCTGGCCAGAGTGTTGACGATGTTATCATAGGTCTCCGGGTATTTCCGCACAAGCTTGTACACCAGAGCCCGGTTCTTGGCCCTCACCTGCGGATCTTTGGCAAGCTTGAAAAGAAGGAACAGAAGCAGGTCTGCATCCATCTGTAAGGGAAAACAACTCAAGGTCAGCGCAGCCACATTCCTTCTTTCGTTAGCTGTTTTTTTTGTCAACGACACCAGTAAATTTTTTTTTAATATCCCTGGCACCTACAGCAATTAGTACAGAGAACAAACAAATTTACTGTTTCTCTAAAGACACTTTCAGGCCATTCTAATTGATCCTATTGTGATAGAAAAATAAATATACATAAAAACAAAAAAATGAATTTCTTCCAATATTCAAACAAAAAATACAAAAGAAAACATTACACCCTAGTATGATTTATACATTATCCATAGAGTTCAGAATCTTTAAAAGTCACTGCATCTTCACCAATTACAAGAAAACTCTTTAAAGTAGCTGCTGCTTCACCAATTACCACAAAATTTGAAGGACTCTCCGCAGTTTCATTTTCTTCATCGTCATCCATGCCCTCTTCTTCTCCAACGTCAACATCCTTGTCTATCTCCCCATCATCCATCTCCTCCTCTTCATCATCCTCATCGTCCTCTGTTTGCCGAGGGTTTGAAGCGCCACCACCATCTGAGGCCGCCGACGTGTGGCGTCGAACCGTAGACACCGTGGTCAGGACTTTGGTTATCACCTCCTGCATCACCCGAGCCGCGAGCTCTGTCCTGCAACAAGGGAGGCAAGAAGAAATTATTGAGATCTAGAGAAGGCAGTGTGATTTTACCAATTGATATCTATAATTTCTGCGGTAGTCATGTGTTTTGCTTAACTTGTTAGAGTAATGGTCAATTCCAGGAAGTCACAGTATTTTTGCAGCAATGCTCATTAAATCGCACTATTTTTGGGGTTCTTTTTAGCAATAAAGATAACATAAAATATTTTGTGCAGATTTGAAAAAATTGAAATTTTTATCTTTCAAACAAAGTGTCCATATCACCACTACATGTAGGTTTCCTCATTGGAGAAACATTGGGTACAATGTAAAAAGTGAATGTAGATATTTAATTTGAAAGATAAGAAGCTGAAGTTTTTACATCTGCAAAAATTTGTTGCTATATCTTTATGGTTCAAAAAAGAATGCATTTCAGAAAAACCACAAAAATAAAAAAACAGTGCGATTTAATGAGCATTGCTGGCAAAATTCACTGTGGCGGGCCACAAGATTGACGCTTGACAATTTCATGTGCCGCCACACCAAGACAGGTGGAGGAGACCTGTAGTCCTGTCTCAGCCGGTCACATTATACTGACACTACTTTGCTTGAAAGGCTGTAGCTTAAAACCTATAACAGTAACTTGTGCTCACTTCATCCAAATTATTTCAGAGTTATCTGTTTGAGACCTACTTGGATGTGTAGATCAGGAAATCTATGAAAGGGCGTAGAAGCAAAACCATCTTCCTGCTGCTCATCTAAAGTAAAAAACAAGAAAGAAAAGAAGAGAGAAATGAAATGGTTATAATTTTATATCGACAAGGTTTTGAAACTGGCACGCTGCTAAGCCAAGCATTATTGAAAAAAGTATAAAGAAACAATTAACAAAATTGTTCAAAAGCAACAAAAAATACTCAATTTTTTTTTTTTAACCCAGCACTTTTCTTTCTCCAACTACAGTGACTTATTTAAGTGTTAAATTTAGTAGACAATTATTTAAAAAACTGTGTTAATATAAATTTCTATTGTTGTCTCTATGGCAACCTTCCCCCAACCTCATTTCTTTTAAAGACATGCCCTAGGCAGCAATATGAATGGAATTCTGCAGGGCAGATAATAATTTTGTAATGCCTATTGGTAGTGTGAGGTTCGAAGTAAGAGAATCAACCAGAAGCTTCGAATTATGAGTCAAAAAGAACAAAAATAACCTATTGTCTTACAAAATTCGGTTTATAAGAAATTCTAATGATCAGGCTTTGTTTTGTTCTGTAAATACGGACACTTTCAACAAGTTTAAGGAGAGAGACTCAAAGTGCATCCTTGCTAATGTTCCTGACTGGAACAGCCACTGCTGTGTTTCTAATGGAGCAAAGCTTGCAGAATTGCTGCGTGCCACTTATTCAATACTGCTACAAGGATATACTAGTCCCTTAAAGAGAACATAAGGAAAATAGTTACATCTCTACAAAATGACCATGTGACGTTTTTGATTGTTGAACACGACTCACGCCACGCTCACAAACTATGTGGAATAACTCGTCGAGAAATCACATTCCCTGCATGAGTGAACTTGTGAAAATCATTACCTCGTCCAAGGAAACTTTGAGCAGCTCGTCCACGTAGATATCGGCCAGGTGCAGCCTCAGTCCGTCCGGCAGACGGGTCTCTCCCGGCAGCATGACCTTGGAGGCCACCGCCTCTGCAAACTGGCGACATTCGACCATCGGCCAGCCAATCTTGCTGAGGAGGGCAAAGCTCTGGTGCAGCATATCTCGGATCATCTGCAGCAGGAGGGAACAGTAGAGCTTGCTGAATAACATACCCTCACAGTGCTATGAATTATGGCATACCCAAGACTTAACCTTATCAAGATGTTGGTGTTAGCACTTTTTTTTCACTCAGGACTTATAACAAGATACATGTATACATAAACAAATATCTAGAGATATACTTGATCAAGTAAAAAAAAAATTGCAGATGTAATTTTTGACTGATGACAAAACTGCCATTTTTCTCTGACCATCATGAACTTGTCCAGGCGCAGTTTGTCAATGCCATTCCACTCCCGCGCTTCTGTCTCGAGGAAAACTTTCATGAACAACAAGGCTCCCTCCGGTGAAGAAAACGACTGCAGCAATCCAGAAATCTTCTGGGACAACTCCTCCTAAACAACAAAAAAAGGAAAATGTCACAAGGAGTTATTCAGCTATGTAAGGAGACATGAGTTATATCTAATACCCGTAACAACTTTTATTAAAAAAAACTCCTAAAATGCTAGTACAAATGTTCATGTTATCACGTCTTTGTTTATTATGATTAGGATTGTTGTGGCGTTTACAATTTCTCTATCATCTGCCAGCGATATTCAAGGTAAAGGTCCAGACTTCCAGTCAAGTCACATAACCATTATTTTGTTAAATCATATATATAATATTATATATGTGTTTTTGACACACAGGGCTTGTCTTAGACCCCTAGTCTTCAAAGAAGTTAACAAAATTTGGTTATTCCTAACCGTATGTTATTAAAAAGAAAATTTTCTTTCACTGCCTTGTGAAAGCGGGAACAAACCAGAAACAAAGATCACGAAAGTTTAGTTCATGGGGTCGGTGGTAATAAAAACTTGCACAAAGTCTGAAGTGAATATGAACCTAACACTTTTCTCTATAAAAAAATGGGATTGCAACATACCCCTGGCATACGGATGCCCATATTTTTACCTCTCAACTGGACATGGGATCGAAATGTACCCCCAACATAGGTTCAGGTGGGAAAACATGATTAGGGTTAAATTTTACTCAAATCATTAGATATAAATCTATATATAAAAGTACACATGCCTGTAGTAGAGGCTTGTCCTGCATCCACATACAGTAGTGGAGACCTTTCCATATCTTGATCACATCACTCTCTGTCAGACCTGCAAGTCAACAAAATTCTATATAAAGCATTAAAGTAAAACCTCCATAAATTGGGTGAGGGGTAGCTCTGTCAATAAAGGGTAGCTTCATGTATGTCTCTGGCTAGGGACCACAAAACTCAAGGAGTGTCCTCTTTTGTATTCTTTTTTCTTTTCTAACTCAGGTACTAGATTAGATATAAATCTAGACCTAATGATTAAATGTAGGGCCCTAGACTGGATCCAGATCTAGATTTAGGATTTTAGAGTTGCTGTAACTATACATCTGTATTTAGTGACCTGCAGACAAGATAAAGTTTCAGGACCCTATGAAATTTAGATCTAGATTATCTTTGGACATGGCACTCTTAACTATGACAATATAAAACCAAGATAATTGGACTTGGAGATGGTGAGACAGAGGGGGGCAGACAAGATGATGAAGAAGAAGAGTGAGAGAGGGACAGAGAAGATGGGATCAAACTTGAGTTGTTAACGCTACGTTTAAGAAATTCATAATTACCACCGTGACTTGATCTTGCAAAAAGATATTTGCGCAATCGTTTGATAGCCCTGTCACGTATTTTTTTCTCATTCGAAGCTAGTTTCTGGGCAAAATGAACTTCAGCGGAGACCTCCGCACTTTCCATGTTGATGGGTCGGCAGGCATGGACCGGAAATGAAAGTTGTTTTGTTTACAATTTTGACGACTCTGAAAATGTTCACATTAACAAGTCAATTTTTTTTTTGTTTATATAAAGAACTAAAAAACTTTTTAATGAAAAACATAAAAAAACATATTTTTGTAGAATATATTTTTTTTATTTTAAAAACAAATTTCAAAGTATTTTACGTAAAAAAGTTGACTCCACGAAAATTTGATGTCTGCTGGGAAAAGTTTATTTTCAACTTAGAACCTGCAACGAGGCATGTTCTAGATAAATTTGTTTTACTTTCGTATACAGTATTTATGTCCAAATTATTTTGGACCAAAAAATGTTTCACTGCCTTCGATGGGTATCGTTTAAAAACAATAGAATGTTCCGCATAATTATCTTGGAGGCATCTTATCCAACGATCATAGCAAACGCTGAGGATAATCACTTTAACCAGAAATTTTTGGGCACCAGCATAGAGAGACGTGCCTAAGGAAAGCGAAGATTTTGGCTTATTATTTCAACTTCGTTGAAACTAGCCATTGATTTGGTATAAAGTGAAAACCAAGACATGTAAATGCGTATAATTATGGCAGTGGTCCAGACCACTTAATGCTTGGGGTCACAGACCGGGGTCTTTAACAAACAAAACAAAAAAAGTTTGGCTGCTCGGCCACTGTTACCACATGTCTTGAAAGTGTGATGAGTATAAACGTGCAGGACTATAATTTATTTTAACAAGCGAAAAAGTCATTAGAACGACGGAAAGAGCCACCATGACGAGCATTGATGCCCGTGCTAAGGCTGCTCCAAAATTTTTAGAATACACAACTAGATGGCAAACATTTTGGCACTGACATTGAGATGCGCACCTTATTAGCAAATTCAAGAGAGAGAGAGAGAGAGAGAGAGAGAGAGAGAGAGAGAGAGAGAGAGAGAGAGAGAGGGGGGGGGGGGGGGGACAGAGTTGTGAGGCAAACATACTGATAAAAGTGTTTATTTTTAATAGAAAACATACAGGACTTTGAGAAAAAAAAATACGATGAAAGGGACTGTTTGTTTAACAGAACTCAATAGTGACTTTTCAGACGAAAATGCTGTTAAGGGGACTTTTTTACTTAAAAAAAAAAAAGTAGTGTTAAAGGAACATAAAAAATTAAGGACTTATGAGACGAAAATAGTGTTATAGGTTTAGGTGTTTATTTTTTAATTTGTTTAAAAGGATGTATGAGACAAAAGCACTCTGAAAGAGACTGATGTTTTATGGGAAAAAATTACTTTTGAGTCAAACCTACTTAAAAGACTGATTTTTAATATGTGAAAGGAAAGACCGAAAGGGACTTATATTAAGTACTTATGAGACAAACATGCTATAAAAGGGGTTGCTTTTTTACATTAACAAAATTAAGGGCAATAAGACGAAAAAAGCTTTAAAGGTTTGATCTTTAATTTTTTTTCTTAATGACTTAAATGTAATTTTAAAAGGGACTGATTTTTAATACGTGTATACAAAAAGAAGGGCTTGTGAGACGAACATAAACGCGACTGATTTTTAATAAATAATGATAATAATAAAAAATTTTTTTTTTTTTAAAACAACAGTTAAAAGCTTATGAGACACAAGCACTGCTAAAATGACTATTATTTTATATAAAAAGGTGATTGACTTATGAGACAAAAATGCTGTAAAAGGGACTGGGTTTTAAGAACATAAAAAGGAGGGGCTTAAGAGACAAAATCAGTGTCATAGGGAGAGATTTTGATTTTTTTCAAATGAAAGACTTGTGAGACGAAAAGACTGTAAGAAGAAAGTTTCACTTGTCCAGGGGCGTGGTGACTCGATGATTGACGGCCTGTCAAACAGCGCAAGGGAGGCAATCACTTATGGCCGTCCCAAACCGTGGGCCTTTTGGGGGAAAACACACTGGTTTAACACGCAGGCTTGTGTCAGTATGTACATAGAGGGCGTAAAGTTAGGCGCCCGTCTTACCTGGTATAATAATGTGCCATCGCCGATCGCTTAAATGTACTTATTGTTAATTTCTTGATATAGAGACGTAAGTACAGTGTCGCAGTAGCTTACAACTTTTCGTTCGCCTTCTTATTGTCATTATACTTACGAGGGATCGTGAGCTTACCACAACGTTGTACTTACGTTCCCTTGAATATATCTTCATCTAGATATAGGTTCAATTGGATACAGTCACAATTCTAACGAGTGCATTAAAGATTGATCATTTAATGGAATGGGACAAAGCTTCAGTGGTAGTGGAATTGACGTGTTGAAGAGAAGAAAATTTATAGGGAAACAGATATATACACGCACATTGAAAAGAGAAAAAAAGAACAGCGGGGAGGGGCTGGTAAGATAGATAGAGAGAGAGAAAGAGACAGAGGCAGAGAGACAGAGACAGAGACAGAAACGGAGACAGACAGGCAGACAGATAGAATATTAGGCAAAGAGAGGCAGATAAAAGATGGAGGCAGGGGAGAAAGCAAGAGAGAGAGAGAGAGAGAGAGAGAGAGAGAGAGAGAGAGAGAGAGAGAGAGAGAGAGAGAGAGAGAGAGAGAGAGAGAGAGAGAGAGACAGACAGACAGAGACAGAGAGTTGAAGAGACAGAAACAAATATATTGGTATATGGAAAGAGGTTGTGATTTTTGCTTATTTCTGTTGTAAACTAAAAAGAACAATGTATTCCATGGACTATCATGCTCAATGCGCTTTTCTAAACTTCCACTTATGGATGAATAAAAGTTGATCTAATCTTATCTGATCTGAAATATTGGTTTTATCCGTTAAGATTAATATCGTTTGATACAGTGACGTAGGGTTATGTCCCGTTGGTTCGCAGCTAAACTGAAGATGCAGGTAGATAGGATTAATTTTTGGTAAACGGTTTAGGTGGGTAGAAGTTTATGCGGTCATTTCATTGCCGTATACAGACAGAAGACATACACACGATGTCATAGATGTAACATAATGAACCAGATAAAATGGATAGAGAAACCGAGATCTAATCATTGGGAGATGGAAAGAGAGGCTGAATAATAAATAGATAGATAGATAGGTAGAAATCTGAGATAGACAGATATGTAAATAGATAAATAGATAGATAGATAGATAGATAGATGGATGGATGGATGATGGATGATGGATGATGGATATATGGATAGATAGATAGATAGATAGATAGATAGATAGATAGATAGATAGATAGATAGATAGATAGATAGATAGATAGATAGATAGATAGATAGATAGATAGATAGATAGATAGATAGATAGATAGATAGATAGATAGATAGATAGATAGATAGATAGATAGATAGATAGATAGATGGATGGATGGATGGATGGATGGATGGATGGATGGATGGATAGATGGATGGATGGATAGATAGAAAGCTGAGATTCGGGCTACCGAAGCAGGAAGATTTATAACCGCAACGTCAGAGCGCCACCTCAATAGTGCTCAGTGCGAGTAATGAGCAGCTGGGCACAAGTAGAATTTTATGGTTTGCGATCCACACGGCGATAATGAATGACATTTGCTGGTCGCTGATTGGCTGCGAAACTGAAGGATGGAGCTAAGATTGCACGGCTATGTAGATTCCCTTACACATCGTCCTCGTTTTCACTATGGACCCCTACGCCGCACGATCTCTAATGATTAATTAAGACGACAGTAATGTACAACACACGCGCTAGCGGGGGAGAGAAGCGTATGTTTGTAGTGATGACATTCAACTGGAGTTAGATGTATTTGCAGTTATAGGCTACACACACTATTAGTCATAATTATATTTCCGAACGGATTGAACAACCAGGAAGAAGGAGTACTAGCGGGGGAGAGAAGCGTATGTTTGTAGTGATGACTGTCAACTGGAGTTAGATGTATTTGCAGTTATAGGCTACACACACTATTAGTCATAATTATATTTCCGAACGGATTGAACAACCAGGAAGAAGGAGTAGGGAAAGGACCACGAAAATATTCAATACACATTGCACAGAGTTTTCGTTTAAAAAAACAAAAAAAACAACGGTTGACAGAATTACAACTTTTAGAATTTGAGTATATATTTAATACATGTAAAAAGGTGTTTAATAATATTAAACGAATTAAGAAGCAAATATTTGACAGGAATCTGAATTTGGTGATTAATTTTCTCGGATCTGCTGAAAAAAAATGGATGCAGTACGAGCTCATTGTTGTTTCTTCACCAAGAATGGACAGAAAACGGCTCCACTGTGAATTCAAATGGTAGGTTTAAGATAAAAACTAACTATGTGGAATGGTTTATAATTATACTAAAGGCTCATCAAATATGGACAGAATCAGTTTTGCTGTGAATTTAGATGGTAGGTTTAAGATAAAAACTAACCATGTGAACAGATTCAGACTTTAGGTTCATCAAGAATGGACAGAATCAGTTTTACTGTGAATTCACAAGTAGGTTAAAGATAAAAACTAACTATGTGGACAGGTTTATAATTATACTAAAGGCTCATCAAATATGGACAGAAACAGTTTTACTGTAGATTTACAAGGTAGGCTGAAAAAAAAAACTAAAAGGTGAAAAGGTTTAGATTTTAGGCTCATCAAGTTTGGACACAAATCAGCAAACAAACAAACAAACGTCTTTTGTTTTACTGTGAATTCACAAAGTAGGTCTGAGATAAAACTGTAGAAGATGAGAATTCTTATATTTTGGATAATAAAATATGAAGAGACAAGAGAAAACTTTGAATTCACAAGACAGTTTGAGTTAAAACTAGGAAAAGTTAGTCCAATGTGCGAGCGGGTCGATTCTATTTAGACTTTAGACTTATCAAATATGGACAGAAAACAGGAACAAAATGAATAATTTGTAATAGTAAGCTATTCTATTGCCCAATTCAGTACGTTGATGACAGTTGAACAATATTTTGAGTGGGCCAACGAAAAAAGTGTTTTATGGATACCAACAATCATTTTATTGCATTCATTTTTCTTTAAGCGTTCACCTGGGCAAAAGTGATAGAGTGATGGTTACACAATTTGTGAGCCTGTGGTTCGAAACCTACGCGGAGCAAATTTGTTTGTTGTGTTTCTTCCTCTACTGGATGGATCTTGGTATCCCCACCCTGTCTCATGTGTGGCAGCACTAAAAATGTCAGACGTTGGTCCTAGAGCCGTTCACAATATAGCCTATTATAGAGTTGTGTTGCAAGTTAAGCAACGAAATTAAATCAACTCAACGCACCCGTAAACGCAAGCATCAGCGCGTACTGATTANNNCCCCCCCCCCCCCCCCAAAAAAAAAAAAAACAAAAAAAAAACAAAAAAACAAAACAAACAAACAACAAACAACAGAAACAACCATACCCCCCTCCTCCCCTCACACACACACACACACACGCACACAATGATGAGGGGAAAAATCCTGTACACGCAATAATCCTGGCCAATGGGACGATCATCACGAACATGAGAGTCACTCCCCTTTGACAACTCCACGGGTTGCCAGATAAAGGCTTTTCTTGCTAGACCTTAGTAAATTTTTTTAGTTGTTTTTTTTTCCGTTAGTTGTCTTTGCTTCAATTTTGACAAATTTGACATGCACCTATTGTTTTGAGGTTTTGATCCTTGAATTGTCAAAGCACGTTGAGTGTTTTTGTTTGGTTTTGTTTCCTTTTTGCTTATTATGTAGAGAAAACTTGTATGCGTCGGGTTTGTATGCTCGACTTCTGTACCAGCGGTAGGCGGCGAACTGGCTCAAGTAGTAGAGCTTTGGTCTCTAGATCGGAAGGTCCGCGGTTGGAATCCCACGATTGGTCAAAAATTGATTAATCGAATGTTGTCCCCTACTGGTTGAGCCAGTGTCAGTTTCATCTATAATTAAGACCATCTAAGACATGAGTCCAGGTCTCCCAGCCCTGTCTCGTGTGTTACAGCACGTACAATTGTCAGACGTCAGTGTTGAGGTCCGTCTACAATACAGCATACGTAGTGCTAAAATTGGACGTTACGCAACAAAACAAACAAACAAACAGAGAAAGAAACAAATCGCCCACTGTTGTTTGACCCCCTCTTGCCAGGGCCTGGGGCTTGGCGAAACATAGCAGAGATGTACAGGCTTAACCAACCTGGGATGTGAGTCCTGCTGCTTCCCAAGTCGATGGTTTCAGACATTTTATTTAGGGATGTGGGCTTTTGTTTTTGTTTAGCCAATAGATGGAATAGAGACAGAGAGAGGGAGAGAAAGAGAGAGAGAGAGAGAGAGAGAGAGAGAGAGAGGCAGAAAGAAAGAGAGAAAGGCAGACAGACGAACAGACAGAGACAGAGAGAGACAGTACAAAAAGACACAGAGACACACAAAGAGAGGGAGATATATACTCAAACAGAGGTAGATAGAGAGACTAGTACTTCTACCACCACCACCACCACTTCTGCTACTGTTGTCATTGCTGTTTAGATGAGGGTGCAGTGGTCTAACAGAGTAGTATAAACCGCGGACAAAGTTTACACACTTTATATAGCTATAAACATAATTTTTTTTAAATCGATTCCTCAGCCACAGCTTGAAAAAGCAGAACCCACAAACATACGAGTCTTTCCGGTGTTCACAGATTTTATCCTGCCGTCTTACACAAAACGTTTCGCCATATTCTGTAGACCATGGGGCTCAAGTGCTCGCAGTGTTCCCTGCTCGTCATAAACAGCATCTTCGCGGTGAGTCAGCCAGTTTGGGGAAGAGAAAGGGGGGGGGGGCGAGGCAACGGAAACATTAATATTTGAAGGAGCGCGGGCTAAAAATTGACTTTTTTATATTAAAATGCTCAAAATAAACGATATTGGAATATTCTAATTAAAAATGTTTTTGTATCATTAACTCTCTTTCTCTCCGCTCTCCTCTCTCACTCTTCTCTCTCTCTCCTCTCCCTCTCTGAGAGGGGAGAGGGAGAGTAACGGAAAGGGTAGTGTGTGTGTGTGGGGGGGGGGAGGGGGTGGTAAAGTATGTTTTGTTGTATTTTAACCATGGCCGTCTTAAAGGTGGTTTGGGGGTAAAAATAAGTGAACCGGGAAAGGAGAATAGAGAGAGACAGAGAGG
>RQTK01000410.1:300126-336642 GCA_003991915.1 Elysia chlorotica
CAGACAGAGAGTTGTTTGCTTAACGTCTAGACTCAACACTATATAGGCTATATTGTGGACGAATCCCAACACTGACTTTTGGCAATTTCACTGGCTGCTACACAAAAGACACTGCGAAGTGGCCTGAAATCGTGTCTTAGTCAATCACATAAAAGTGACACTGACCAGACTAATAGGGGACAAAATAAAAAAAACTATATGTTTGCCGATCGTTGGTTTCGACCCGTGGACCTCTTGATTGGGAGACCAACACTTTTCTACGTGAGCCTGCTCGCTCCTTTAGAGAGAAAGAGAGAGATAGAGAGAGAGAGAGAGAGAGAGAGAGAGAGAGAGAGCCACTTCCTCTTAAGTTGATGGGGCTAACATTGTTCATCACCGGTTGCCTGATACGCTTTGGCTCCGACACGATTGAAGAGTTCTTCGCAGACCGGATATCCGGAACGTACAACTTTATGAGGTCGGCGGGGTCAGAGGGCAACATGGAGAACTTTGACCTCGCCGAGTACATAGCGACATTCGCATACGTTCTCATAGCCGTTGGCGGTTTCTTCCTGGTCGTCAGTCTGCTGGGATGCTGTGGAGGAATCGGGAAGATCCGATGCTTCTTGATATTTGTGAGTATGTAGAATCGGAAAGACCCGGCAATTCTTGATGTTTAGGAAAGATCAGATACTTCACTGCTATTGATATTAATGACTCACATTTGGATTTTTCTAGGCCGCAAAAAAAAATTTATATACACTCATCCGGATGTACATCTTTGCCTTATCATGGTTATACTAACATCATTTCCCTCTTTTTTTCAGATTGCGCGATTTATTTTCTCGTGCAAAGGCTTGGGACTGTAAGAACAACGTTGTAAGATACCGCGACGTTGCACTTAGAAGCCAGAGTCTTGGCTCGCGGCTTCCAACAAAGTACCACAACTGGTTTTGAACCCACATGCCTTATAATCTCTCCCCAGTACGCGATGTGCGTGTGTCTCCTCATCCTTTTGGAGATCGCCGTAGTCATCTTGGTCCTCGGATTTCCCAGTAAGGTGCGATCCAGTTTCCAGGAATTGATGGAGTTCCCAGTAACAAGTCACCGAGAATTACTCTTCTGAGGCACTTCCATTACATCCATTAAATCAGTAGAGTAGAAATATTATTAGAAATATTAAATTTACTTACCTAACGATGCATTTTTGTAATGTGGCCGATTTTAATTGCTTGAAAAATATATGATCCTCAAGATGTAAAAAAAAAAAACAACTATATTATTTAGACCATTACTATCCTGAGTCTTTACAGAACTTAGAGTTGATATAATGTTCTAGGGTAGATTACTTAAACAATACTATATAGTTTCGCCACCACATCTAATAGAGGTGTAGTTCAACCCTTCTCCTCCAAACCTCCCATACATTTCACCCTTCCCCCACCATATCCCACATGCCCCTCTCTTCCTCCTCCACCATATCCCCCATGTTCCTATAAATATCATCCTCCACTACCCAATACCCTCTCCCTCTAATGCCCCTTCTCTCTCTTCTTCCTTTAACATAACCCTCCACAAGCTTTCAATATCCTCCTTCACCCATTTCCAAAGAGTGTGGGATCAAATTTACTTACTTAACAATGCGTTATTGTAATATGGTCGATTTTAATTGCTTAAAAATATATGGTCCCTCAAGATGTTTAAAAACATCTACATTATTCTGACTCTTTGAAGAATTTAGAGTTTGTATAACGTTCTATAGTGTAAATAAATAACTTAAACAAGTATCTATAGTTTGGCCACTAGATCTGGTAGAGGTACAGCTCAACCCTTCTCCTCCAAATCTCCAAATCTCCCATACCTTTCCCCCTCCTCCACCATATCCCCCATGTCCCTCTCTCCCTCCTTCTAGTCTCCATGTCTCTCAATACACCCGTCCCCCCCCACCCCACCCCACCATATCCCCCATGATCCCTCGATACTTTCTCATCCTATTAATACCATCCATTACCCAATACCCTCCCCTCCTCCTCCATTTTCCCGATGACCCCCTTTCTCTTCTCCCTTTAATAATACCCTCCACAATCTGGCAATATCCTCCTTCACCCCCCAAACCCTTTCCTCCACATGCTGATCAGGTGAGGTCCGCCGTGAAGGAACCGCTGCTCCAGTCCCTCCGGCAAGAATTCGTCGGGATCCACAGCTCGGAGCCTTCCTCGGCCGGCTGGAACTTCCTCATGGTCGTGGTGAGTGCAACACTTAGTGGTTGGGGTAGTCTGCTTAAATCGTAGAACTTTTGTCCCAACTCTCTTCTTGCCCTAATTCTAATCTTCCTGGAAAATGAATTAATTAAAAAAATTGTTCCTCTTTTTTTTCAAATATCAGTTTCGATGCTGCGGGGTTGAAAATTCCAGCGATTTTGACGGAGCCAATAACTGGGACCGGAAGTATACAGTTCCTGGGCGGCCAATCAACGGAACGCTTACAATAACAAGTCCACCAATCACAGTCCTGCTACAAACGCCGGTGGCATGCTGCCGCACGATTGGTTCCTTCCCAGAAGTCAGGCTTCCGGAAGACAACAACATCACATGCGCAATTCGACCCAACAGTGACAACAACAATATGAACACGGTGAGAGAAGAAAGGTGCCAGCGGTTTTTGTTGTGTTCACCACAAGATTTGGGAGATATGAGTCATGTTAAACAAATAACATTTTAGTTAGCACAATTTTTATTACTGTCATTTGACAGCGTCACTATTGAGTTAGTTATAAAACAGTCAGTATCGAATTTTCAGCACCTCTATCAAGATCATCACCATCATCATCATCATCATCGACAGCATCAGCATCATCATCATCATCATCATCATCATCATCATCATCATCATCATCATCATCATCATCATCATCATCATCATCATCATCATCATCATCATCATCATCATCATCTTTACCATCATTATTTTCATGAACTCTAAAAGGGACAGCTGTACTTTCATTAAACAAAAGCTTATACTGTAATTTTGTTCAATCATCATTTTAAGTCCTAAAAAATCTCTAACTTTCTTTACCCTACTTAATTTCGCCAGAGACCTAGAGAAAAAGATAACACCTGCAGTTTACAGGTCCAATTTGGAGCTTTAAAACAGACGTCCCTGGTATATTCACCAATGGACAGACGTCCCTGGTATATTCACCAATGGACAGACGTCCCTGGTATATTCACCAATGGACAGACGTCCCTGGTATATTCACCAATGGACAAACGTCCCTAGTATATTCACCATGGACAGACGTCCCTAGTATATTCACCATGGACAACGTCCTTAGTATATTCACCATGGACAGACGTCCCTAGTATATTCACCATGGACAGACGTCCCTAGTATATTCACCATGGACAGACGTCCCTAGTATATTCACCATGTACAGACGTCCTCTAGTATATTCACCATGGACAGACGTCCCTTAGTATATTCACCATGGACAGACGTCCCTAGTATATTCACGCTGGACAAACGGTCTTTACATTTACCTTTACCATTACCTTTTTTCTTTTTCTTCACCTTTACATGTACATTCAGATTTACTTTTACACTTACCTTTACCTTAACACTTACCTTTACCTTTGCATTTACCTTCACTTCTACATTCGTATTTACCTTTAACTTTACCTATACATGTATCTTCCTTTACCTGTCCATTTACCTTTCCTCAGGGCTGTCTGGACGAACTGATTGACTCCGTCCATTCTAATTATACGTACATCCTGGGGATGACTGGCGTCGTCGTTCTATCAGAGGTATGGATATATTTCTATACATAGCATAGCTATTAGTATATTCACCATGGACAGACGTCCCTCGTATATGCACCATGGGCAGACGTCCCTAGTATTTTCATGCTGCACAAACGTCCTTTATCTTTACCATTAATTTTTTTTTCTTCACCTTTACATGTACATTCAGCTTTACTCTTACATCTACCTTTACCTTACATTCACCTTTCCCTTTGCATTTACTGTCACTTTTACATTTTATCTTTTTCTTTACCTATACACGTATCTTCCTTTACTTGTACATTTACCGTTACCTTTGCATTTACCTTCACTTTTAGATTCATCTTTTACATGTATCTTTATCTTTACCTATACATGTATCTTCCTTTACCTGTCCATTTACCTTTCTTCAGGGTTGTCTGGACGAACTGATTGACTCCGTCCATTCTCATTATACGTACATCCTGGGGATGACTGGCGTCGTCGTTCTATCAGAGGTATGGATATATTCTATAATACCATAGCTTGTTACAGAGGGTGAGATAGATAGATAGATAGAGATAGATGGGTAGAGTTATATAGATATAGATACATAGATAGATAGATAGATAGATAGATAGATAGATAGATAGATAGATAGATAGATAGATAGATAGATAGATAGATAGATAGATATGATATTGATAGATGCGAATGTGTAAAAAAGCAACCACTTAACCACCCAAAAACCAACCAACCAACCACCCAACCAACTTACAAAACAACCACTCAACCACCCAACAACCGACCAACCACCCACCAAACAGCCCACCCACCCAACAACCAACACCCACCCAACCAAATAGCAAAACAACGACCCAGTCACCCACCCAACCAACCACCCAAATTTGTTTCTGTTTCCGCCCTCAGATCATCATGCTACTGATGGTGGTCTGTTTGCTCCAAGCGATCAAACGCCGGAGAAACTTCGACAAGGAGTTGCAGAGAATGTTTCGAGATGAGTAGAGCATCAAGGGCCATGGGCTAGCCATTGCGGGGGGTGCACCAGGAACATGAGGAACACCAGGAACACCATGAACACCTGGGACATCAGGAACACCAGGAACACCGGAAACACCAGGAACACCGGGAACACCGAGAACACCAGGAACACCGAGAACACCAGGAACACCCGGAACACCGGGAACACAAGGAACACATGGAACACCAGGAACACCAGGAACACCCGAAACACCAGGAACACCAGGAACACCTGGAACATCTGGAACATCAAGAGCACCATGAACACCTGGAACATCAAGAACATCGGGAGCACCCGGGGCACCAGGAACACCAGGAACACCAGGAACACCAGGAACACCCGGAACACCGGGAACACCGGAAACACCAGGAACACAGGGAACACCATGAACACCCCGAATACCAGGAACACCAGGGGCACCAGGGGCACCATAAACACCCGGAACACCATGAACACTATGAACACAAGAGACACCAGGAACACCAGGAACACGAGGAACACCTGGAACATTAGGAACACGAGGAACACCTGGGACATCAGGAACACCAGGAACGCCAGGAACACCAGAAACACCTGGGACATCAGGAACACCAGAAACACGAGGAAGACCAGACAGGAACACCAGGAACACCAGGAACACCCGGAACACCAGGGACACCAGGAACATCGGGAACACGAGGACACAGACTCTGTGATACACGCCACGTTAATGGAAGACATAGTGACGCCTCTTACACTGGGAGCATAGGGACATTATTTTAAAAATAAAATCACTTTCCACGCAACATTGTTTTTTTGTGTTAAAATGTTTATAAAGCAAGATTTTCAGCGATAAAAACGTCTAAAAATGGCTACATTTTAAAGCCGAGAATAAACCTAAAACTGTTATTAATAATTATAAAAAAAGGCTAGATAATGGACATACCGGTACTAAGATATATAAAAAAACACATAAAAATGTTTTAATATAAAATGCAGGTATAATACCAATACGACACCTTTAATAAAACTAATAATAAAAGTAAAAAACAATTATAATATCAAAACACATAACAACATGTATGAAAATAAGAAAATAGTGTTATCTACTATAAGCATTACGTTTTTAGGCCTGAGGTGTCAAGGCAAAGACGTGGAAAGTGAGACAGAGAGGTATAAAGAGTATGACAGAGAGAGAGAGAGAGAGAGAGAGAGAGAGAGAGAGAGAGAGAGAGAGAGAGAGGGGGTGGGGGGAAGAAAGACAATGATAGACAACTGGCCTAACTAGTAGGGAAAAACTTGGTCTGAACGAGGAACGATTATATGTCGGTGGGTGTATAGATAAAAAAGCATACACGCAATGAATGTAATATCTGGTCAAACAAACGAAGATGGTACAGACGCACAAACAGGAGGAGACAAACAAGATGCACACATTTAAGTGAAACTAGTGGAGATATTAGTAATAGTAGTAGTAGTAGTAGTAGTAGTAGTAGTAGTAGTAGTAGTAGTAGTAGTAGTAGTAGTAGTAAGTATTGTAGTAGTAGTAGTAGTAGTAGTAGTAGTAGTAGTAGTAGTAGTAGTAGTAGTAGTAGTAGCAGAGCAGCAGCAGCAGCAGTAGCAGTAGCAGTAGCAGCAGCAGTAGCAGCAGCAGTAGTAGTAGTAGTAGTAGTAGTAGTAGTAGTAGTAGTAGTAGTAGTAGTAGTAGTAGTAGTAGTAGTAGTAGTAGTAGTAGTAGTAGTAGTAGTAGTAGTAGTAGTAGTAGTAGTAGTAGTAGTAGTAGTAGTAGAAGAAGTAGAAGAAGAAGAAGAAGAAGAAGAAGAAGAAGAAGTAGAGATAGAGAGAACGACAGAGTCGAGAGAGTGACAGTGACAATGTACAGTTTGAGCTTGCACGTTCGATTCTATCTCTAGCAGCCTCTTTCTCCTTAATCACTGGTTTAGACGGTGTCAGTATAATATGACTTGCTACTACTGTAGAGACCTAAGAGATGATGAAAATAATAGAAGAGAGCTTCACTTGTCCATACCAATTTCGATTTTAACTTTAATTTTGCGTAATTATTGAAGCACAAGGCTTTCGCTGCCGAGTCCACAGAGTCCGAAATCCAGATGGCGCTTCGGTGACAAGTTACTATCGATAAACTTTTTAATGGTCAGTTGGTTAATCATCCCCGAGAATGCTAACCAGAGAATAAACGACACGTTACCTTTAAGGTCTTTCCTTGTATGGAAAAAAATAAGATTATTTTTTGCCAATACAAAATATACATGAGAATTCTTAAGTTTTAAAGAGCACCATCGCCCCCACTTAGTATTTTAGTTTCGAATTAGTATCGAGACTGCCCATCTGATGGGCGTAGGCTTTGTTTATTTTTGAACCGGAAAGTAAATCAATCGAATCCGAGCTTGAAGACCTATCCAGTCTAGCAGGTAGATTAGACTCTCGTCTATGATTGTCACCTTTTCTGTATAATTATTGGAACGTTTAACGACGAGAAAGGTAATCGCGCATTATAAACTTTTGCAACTTCATTGATAATACATTTTTTGAATAACAATTGGCTGATCTCTATTATAATGTAAGTTCCAAGGTAGATCTATTTGGAAGTTTAAGCACTGCCTCAGTTTTGTGCCGCCGACGAAAATTTTACTTTGTGGTGTCCACACTACAGATCTAGCCTATTATAGCTCTGACATTGGATGTTAATAATAAACAAATAAACAAATCTAACGAGCAGAAAAAAATATCGGTTAGCTGTTAAAGTGTGTAAAGAACTCCCAGACCTACTCCTACTGTCCTCTCACCATTTTGAGTTGGTTGCTCTAAATGATGTAAATCGCCTACCGTCAGCATTATGTAGGCTGTGTTGTAGACAGGTCCCGAGTCTGACAATTTTAGTGTGCTGCCACAAACAGGGCGGGGGGGGGGGGGAACTAGCGCCCTGTCTGTCACGTCTTACCATGTAAATCTAGATGTAAATTTTTCCTCATAAATCCAGTAAAACTTTATAAAAATTATTACCTCTTCATATGAGTCTTTCCTCTGTGTCTTTACCAGAACTGACATCCAGAGAAGAACCAATAATCAATATATCCGCTGAGACATAAACAATTTTACCACCTGTCGACTGACGAGTATTCAGATTCCAAGAGCAAGGGGCAACGATCAACAGTTTTGTTCAACTTAGACTCGGTCATGGCGCAGCAAGGACAGGTTTTCTCCCAGCCGGGGCAGCAATACGGCGTCGAGAAGGGGCAGTACGGGCAGCAGGACATGCAGATGAATCCGTACCCCGTAGTCGTACAACCTGGCATGGCGCCACAAGGTAGGCCCTCAGTGTTTGCATTACATTTACAAGCTGCTTAAGATTTATTATAAATAGCCCTTCAGTTCATGTGGATTGTGGAATCAGAGTGATGCCAATTTTTTAGTAAATTTACGGATTATCAATAACAAAAAGAAGCTGAAAGGTTTAAGTTCAGTAAATATCTGTCAAAGACTTCTCTGAAATTGGGACTTTTAAACTCTTTAACCGTTCAGAAACGCTCAGAGCAGTGCTCAAACTGTTCATGGAACTGATCAAAAACGCTCTCAGCGTACATGAAGTAGCTCATGAATGGACACGAGACTGACTAAAAACCAAGAAATATGTTACCAGAAATAATGATTGTGTAAACATTCTATCTTTGCTTTGGAGCTAATTTTGATCGACTAGGAAAAAGCCAAGTAAAAACATGCCTATAAATAAAGGCACCAAAACTGCACCAATGAAAGAAAATCTTCTGTTCATGTTTTCATAAAAAGCGTTTTTTGTTGTCAAGAGTAACCAAGGCATACGTCATCTTAGCTTATAAATATAACCTTATGTTGGCTCAAAACTCTGGAGCAACCAGAAATCAAACCTCTGTTGTTGTTGTTTTATCTATTGATTGGTATATATAAATATTGCTTGTTAAGTCCATCTTGTAACTGGAATATGACACATGTTTCCGTCCCCGCGACAGGCGGCATGATGGGGCATCCAGGTCAGGGTGGCGTCATGATGCAGCAGCCGGGTGTCATGATGCAGGTTCCCCCGAACGTCGTAATCCCCGCCGGTCTCCCTCCGGGCCTCGCCTACTTGGCCGGTCTGTCTGAGGTCAAAGTTCACCAGATTCTGGAGCTGGCGGAAGGTACGCACACGTAGACTCTAGCCCTGTGTGAAATAGTGTACAATTTTCCGTGCATTTGTGGATTTTAAGAAAATAATAATTTTTTTAATTCTTCAGTGAAAATACATATATACAATAGGAGGGTTATCAGAGATTGAGTTAATTTGTTTTCGTGTCCAACGTCAGCACTATATAGGCTAACTTGAGGAAGGGCCCCAAGAATAATGTCTGACAATTTTTTAACTCGTGAAACTTGAAAATTGTGCGATTGTTATTTTCTTACATTTTGGTGTCGTTTTTTTTTTTTTTTTGGGTATTTCATTTTTTTGTTTTTGTGTACCAGTATGTAACATTTGCTTTTCACCTCCCTCAGTTTTGGTTGGATGGGAGAGGAACAACAAGTACGACATTTGCAACAGCCAGGGACAAAAGTTCATGTTCGCCAAAGAAGGTGAGACTTGGGCAAAACTAATCTATGGTTGTAGGTCTAACTCTAGACACACGTGTCAGAATTAATTTTGTGTTTCTTTCTTTTTTGTGTGTGCGTTCTCTGTAAAAACATGATGTCATCTCAGCTTTAACACCATACTTAGTAACAAGACATTATATGCTGTTATATACAGGACAGAAGTAATGCACTTAGAAGATCAGATAAGCTTAAGTTTTTAACACTAACAGGTTCAATATGTTCATCTACATCCTGATACGTTATTGTTCTATTCTTTGTTTTCTTTTATATTTAGATTAACAGGTTTACAGTAATTAAATAATATATGTATGTGTATATAAATATGAGATTATGTTTGCGTCTGTCTAAGTGTCTGTGTGACAATGGAAACAAGTTTCCCTTTGGGATCAACAAAGTTTTTTCTATATTCTGTATTGTTTACTTCTCCCTTCTCCCTTCTCTCTCTCTGCACAGACACGGACTGCTGCACGCGCCAGTTCTGCGGAGTTGCGCGCCCCTTCCAGATGAACATTTCGGACAACATGGGCCAGCCGCTGATGGCGCTAGACCGGCCGTTCCGGTGCCAGGGCTCGGCGTGCTGGTGCTGCTGTCTGCAGGAGATGGAGATCCAGTCTCCGCCCGGCGTCGTGCAGGGAACCGTCAAGGAAGTGTACGTTATATACGTTATACGCTCTTATGTTACAAGTATTGTCCTATACTAATGTGTTGTATAAGGAACCGTCAAGGAAGTGTACGTTGTATACGTTATACGCTCTTATGTTACAAGTATTGTCCTATACTAATGTGTTGTATAAGGAACCGTCAAGGAAGTGTACGTTATATACGTTATACGCTCTTATGTTACAAGTTTTGTCCTATACTAAGGTGGATGGTATGGGGGGAAAAAGTGTGTATTAGACAGTCTTACTTTCTGTATTATTATGTTGCAAGTTTTATCTAATACTAATGTGTTGTATAGGGAACCGTCAAGGAAGTGTACGTTATATACGTTGTACGCTCTTATGTTACGTTATATAGAATTATGTCACAAGTTTTGTCCTTTACTAAGGTGGTAGTTAGGGCACTGTGAAAAAAACAAAAGTTAGACAGTCTTACTTTCTGTATTATTATGTTGCAAGTTTTATCTAATACTAATGTGTTGTATAAGGAGCTGTCAAAGAAGTGTATGTTATACGTTCTTACATTATTATGTTGCAAGGCGAGCTGGTGCTGCCCGACATTGGGCACTGTCAAGGAAATGTACAATATACGTTTTTACGTTCTGTCATTCCATGGTCTACACATTTAGACATCATTATGGCTGTCCGCGGAGATTAAGTCACAATGGTTAATTTTAAATGTTTGTATAGCTAGTTACACATTTTTTAAAATGTTAATAAATAATTGATGCATACAAGGAAAAGTCTGCCTTAAATGACGCATTGTGAAAAGGTTAAGGTCTATTCTTTTTGTGTGCTCTGCTTTTGGGAAATTTTCAAAAATTTATAAAAGTTCAGATAAAAAGGGTTACTGTGGACATTTGTTTCAACTGTTTTTTGTTTTGTTTTGTTTTTCTGTCTCTGTACCCTCACAGATGGACTTGCTGGACCCCGAAGTACAAAGTGTACAACGCACAGAACCAGGTGGTCTTCACCATCGTGGGCGAGTGCTGCTACTGCAAGTGTTGCACCGACGTCCTGTTCCACGTGAGTTCTCCTACATGTCTTACGGGGTTCTGGTTGTATTATTAGACTGACTGAGACAGGAGTCCAGGTCTCCCTGCAGGGGGGGGGGGGCGGTTGCCCCGAGGTAGGACAACAGCTTCCAAAGTAGAAGGTCCATGGTTCAAGTGCTGGCGATTTTGCCTCCTACTGGTCTTGGCGGGTGTCAGTTTGTAACCGGCTGAGACAGGTATCCCCGCCCTGTCTCGTGTGTGGCAGCACATTCAATTATTTGTCGTCAGTCTTGGGGCCCTTCCACAATATAACCTACATTAGGCCGACTTTGGACGTTAAACCAACTCAATCCACTGGAGTTTTTATATGCTTTGTGACCCACAAAACCATGAAGGCTGACATAATGGCTACGATGACAAATGTATGTCAACAAATCTGACATTGAAAATGCTCCCAAATGTGGCCTTGACCTTAAAATAACCCCGGAATGACCTTGACATACATAATTTTTACTTTTCTATGAAAAAATTGAAATATTTAAGAAAGGCATATTTTCATCATTCTTTCTTCTTTTATAATTATTCTTGCAGGGGTGGACTACTATTTCTTGTGCCTCTTTCTCTCGGCCTTTACACACTATCATGGCCAACCATCAGAACCTATCCCAGGGTTTGAAAACCAGAGAGGAAAACACTGTGACATAACAAACAGACTGCGAATAGACATGGACAAACAAAATCCAATATGAATACATGGCGCCTCGATCACCCACATGTTCTCAATGTAATAGAAGTCCTGAGACAACCAAACATATAACCCTTCTCTGCCTCTTTACAAAACTTGATGGAGGATATGATACAGTTCAGGCTGCCCATGACAGGCTAACATCTTGGATTGACAGTTAAATAGCTTATATAGTGTTGATGTTGGACGTTAAACCAACTCAACTACAGGTAAATGTGGAGGTGTTGCCACGAACCTGATAACCCGTCTGTTTCATTGCTTTGACCCGTCTGTCTGTTTGATTGCTCAGGTGTTTGAGGGCGACGGTGACGGAGGCCAGGAGATCTGCAGCATCGTCAAGCACTGGGGCGGCTGTCGCGAGGTGTTTGGCGGCGCCAACGACTTCACCATCAACTGTAAGTCACCCGCCTACTACCCTCCTCCATCCTCCTTGTATTTTCCTCTTCCTCCTTCTCTCTCTCCTCCTCCTTATTTTGTCCTCTTCCTCCTCCTCTTCATCCGCCTACTCCTCTACCCCCTCCTCCTTATTTTTTACTCTTCCTCCTTCTCTCCCTCCTCCTCTTCTTCCTCCTACTACTCTTCCTTTTTCCCGCTTTTTCTTTCTTTTTTTCTTTCTTTTTTTTCCTGTTTAGTTATAGATTTTTCTTCTAAAGCTACCAGTTTGGTGGTGCCAACGATTTAACCTGGTTTGAAACTTGCAATTGTCCAATGTCATCCCCTTACTGGCTGGGTTGGTGTCAGTATAATGTGACCAGCTGAGACAGGGGTTTAGATCTTCCCTCACTATATCTGTGTGGCAGCACGTGAAACTGTCAGACGTTAGTCTCGGGTGGGGCCCGTGTCAGACACTGAACAACAAACAAAAAGTAAGTCATTAGTTACCTCCTCCTTTTCCTTCTTTTTCTTCTAGTTTTTGTTTTATTTTTGAAATAGTGAAGGATTTTTCCCCCCTAGATCAGCCAGTTGTTGACAACTCTTTAGCTTTTCTCCATCAAATGCCAGTCATCTGTCGAGGAAAATATTTGTCCAGTTTCTTCCCCTACTTGTCCGGCTTCATCTGCTACTTTTAGGATTGGTGTCAGTACAATGTGAGAGGCTGAGACGGAAGTCATGGAATTTTTATTCTAAGCAGCAAGTCGTTGACAACCCAGAACGTTTGTTGATAACAATACTGTAATTTTTTTTTATCTATTCTTCTCATTTATATTCATTCATTTTACCTTCCTTATTAATGTCATCTCTATCTTTTTTTACACCCTCCCCCCGAGGCCCCTTCCCTCACCCTCGTCCCGTTATGCTTGCTCCCCCTGTTTATTGTTTCCTGTTTTTCCCTCCCTGGTGCAGTCCCCTCGGACATGGACCTGATGAGGAAGATGCTGCTGTTTGGGGCCACGTTCCTCATAGACTTCAACTACTTCGAGTACAACCGAAACTAGGCCAAGGTCAAGGTCAGGCACGTGACGAAGCCTGCCCAAGGTCACCAGCAGACCAGGAAGGCGGTGATTTTATAGATCTACAGACAGACAGACGGGAGCTGCGGTGCCAAATTCAGGGGGGCATCATCCATAATCCATTATAGAAACCCCCCTAAACTTTTGTATGTTGCATAAAAGTCTATTTTATCCCCGGTTTATAACGATAAATCAGTGACTGGTCGTTTACAAACACAGCATTCACTTTACGCCTGTTTTAATGGCAAAATTTCAATTTGAGTTGACAATTTAAAATTTCATTTAAAAAAAAAATCCTGATTGGTTTTAGTGTCAAAATTTTAAATTCCAAATGCTTATTTATAATTTTTATTTCACAGCAGTATTACTTTGTGTTCAATTACATTTGGAGAAGAATTTTTAGCCCCAAAACTTCTGCGATAGACTTGCTGTGCGACAAAAGCAGAATTTTTTTTTTTTAATCGATATACTGTGTTTTGTCATGGAATCTTTCAAATGCTTAAAAAAATGTAAAATTTTTCCAGTCGTGTTAATAATTTTAACTTACAATGATTCTTGTTTTTAGTGTAATCATTTTGAATTTTTACCTCTTTTTGTTTTCTGTATGGCTCTCTTAACAGGAAAAAAAAACGGATGTAAAAGAAAATAATTTGGGACTAAAGTTTAAACATCAAACTTCTTCAACAATATGTGAGGCAAACAGGGTGAATTAAGAACAAGTCATCTTATGACAGAAAAACTTCTCTATCTTGATCTTTTTATCATTTTTTATGTCTTCAGAATTATCTATGGTTCAATGGGGGCGAACTGGCTCAAGTGGTAGAATGTTGGTTTTCCAATCAGCGGGTCTGTTGTTCAAAAACCATGATCAACCAAGAACTTATTTGTCTGAGTTTGTCCCCAAATGGTTGAGTCAGTGTCAGGACAATGTGACCGGTTGAGGCAAGAGTCCACTCTCATGTGTGGCAGTACAAAAAATAGTCAGCCATAAGCTTTAGGGCATGTCCACAATATAGCCTATATTGTGTTGATGTTGGACATAAAGCAACCAAATTAGCTCAACTCTCAAAGCATATTTAGTGTTTCTTAATGTACTATAAACAACTCAAAGAGTCACCTTGGTTGCTTCAAACATAGAAAGAGAGAAAAAAACCCATTTTTAAAAGTATTGGAAGTCACTTGAGATATCTGTTTGATGTTTGTTTTCTGCGCTGTTTCTGAAAGTGCCTTTGGTGTCTCAAGGTCCTGCAATGCTGCACTGCTTGAAATGTTCTCCTCATGAGTTATGTCACCATCATCACGCCGCTGTAGAACTGCCTTGGCCTATCTCCTTCTGATATTCTATGGAGATAGAGCAAAACAGTTCTGAGGCCTCCCAAATATTATACTTTTGTAAATGTAGGTTTTCACCTGTTTAGTTATCGGAATTGAGGTTTTGCCGAAAGTTATTCCTCTTTGTTTAGAGAAGTTTTACTGTATTTCCATGTTTCAAGGGTTCTAGTTCTAAACTTTGTATATCAGCAACTTGTGCCTGATTCACCCTGGTTGTCTCCCATATTGGTGTAGATTGTTCAACTGCTTGTTTTATAAGCACGTATTTACTTGATTAGACTTGTAGACTTTTTCTTTGATTACAGAAAGCCAAACCCTGTTAAAGTGATATATCGCCTGGGTCTCAAGAAATGTTTTGTACGGTGACCTTATTTATGATCAGATATGTTTTACTTCTTTTTGTTTGTTTTTTTATATTTTAGTGTCAATTTTAAGCTATTTCTGTCGTTTTTGGGTTTTTTGTTTGTAAAATAACTACCAAAATCTTTACCTTATTTTTTCTGTATTTTTATGCAGTATGAAACCGGTTGTGCGCAATGATAAAGAAAAACACCACTCAAGTTAAACTCAGTGCTAGAATATAAATTTTCTATCGTTGTAAAACCAAATCCTGTTGGTATCACTGATAATGTTAGGATGGAAGAGGCGAGTGAACCGCTTGAATCCCTGCCAGCCCATTGTCCGATCTGATTATTTGTAGACTTGGGCGTGGTGGTTTACAGAACGACAATCATACCGTTAGTCTCTGTTCATGTGCTTTACTGTCTGCAAGTTTTAAATAAAGCCTGGTATGGGAGAAACAGAAAAAACAACACAATACATGTCGTATTTGTAAGTGTAATATTTCAGCATTTTTTATATGGTGCCTTTTATGGAAGTGAGCAGAAGAAAAAAACAAAACATACATGATTGTATGTCTTTTATAATATTTTAGTGGTTATTAAATGATCCTTTGTATGGTAGAAAGAAAAAAAGAAGTGTTTTTCTATGTAAACTTGCAGCAATTTTTTTTTAAACTTAACGCCTTCATATGAGAAAGAAGAAAAAAAATGTTTTGGATGTAATGTTTCAGAATATATATATTTTTTGTGTACCTTTTCATGCTGTTATATAATATATTGTTATATTCCTGTTTATTTTTACATGTGTATCTACAATATCTGCCAAGCGCTAGAAGTTGGTAACCGTGAATTTTGTCCATCTCCATAATGCTTTTATTTGCAGCCGAGTACCCTTCATTCAGTAGAAAGCTGATCACAGGGACCAGGGCTTTAAAATTATTCAAATCCCCCAAAAAAGGAAAACAAGAAAAAGAACAAGGTGTTGGTTTAGTGGGAAAGGATATAGTTTTGATATTATTAAAAAACAAACAAAACAAAAAAGGAAAAGGAAAAGAAACTGAATTCAGTGTTGATATTATACAGGGGGAAAAACTTGGTGTTGGTTTAACTTTAATGAGAATGAAGGACTTGCTATTTGATATTATTATTTAAAAAAACTATGAAACTTGTTGGTTGTAGTGTTAAGCCCACTGGGTCCCTGGAATATGTATCCTAGTTTGGCCCTTTGTATGGCCCTTTCCCCATTACTCCACCGCTACAGTCAGGGTACTCACATGACCAGTCGTTGTCACTTGTAATGTTATATGTACCATAACTTTTTTGTTTGTTTGCCTATGTTGCTAAACTATGTCAAAGTGACCTCTGTGATATGCTCAAGTCTCTAAAACTTTGTTACCTATCTCGGTTGTGGAAGGGCCTGTCTTTAACAAAAAATATGTTTGATCTTTAGTAGCTTGAAAATGGAATAGGCTTAGGAAAATCTTGTGAAATGGAAGACGGAAAAAGATAGTCAAACCAAATGTTTCGACTGGGGTTGCAAGAAAGATAGATACATGTAGATAGATTAACAAAAAAGATAGTCAAACCAAATGTTTCGACTGGGGTTGCAAGAAAGATAGATACATGGAGATAGATAAACAAGAAAGATAGATACACGTAGATAGATTAACAAGAAAAATAGATACATGTAGATAGGTAAACAAGAAAGATAGATACATGTAGATAGATAAACAAGAAAGATAGATACATGTAGATAGGTAAACAAGAAAGATAGATACATGTAGATAGATAAACAAGAAAGATAGATACATGGAGATGGGTAAATCTTTAGTAGTTTGTAGATGAGACATCCCCTTTGACAACCGACATGAGGTGTCCATTTGCTAAATTGTAATCTGTACAGTACAGCAGTTCTTGTGTGTTACTGGTACATGTATTTTTTTAAAGATTTATTTTACTTAAGTTTTTTGTTACATCAAAGATATTTGATATGTTTTTTTTTACTGTTTGGCAAAATTTCCATTTGCTGATGAATGATTATCTGTAATCTGTGTGTTTTTATTTATTTTTTTTTTTTTTTTTTTTTGGGGGGGGGGGGGGTATAATTATTTAAAAAAAAATTGTTTTAGAACATGTGCAGGATAATGAAAAATAATGACAAAGAGAAGAAAGTGAAAAATGTTTAATATTTATACAGTGGTTGTGGGTCTATCTAGTTCTCTCTCTTCCTCACCTTTCTAATAGTGGCTTGTGGAACTGTAACAATAATTCTTTACATACAACTCATTGCCATTATGAAAATTTGAGTGCAGTTTTTTGTATTTTTGTTGGGTTTTTGTTTTGTTTGTGGAGGAGTTGTTTTTATACTTTCCTCACAAACTTTGTGACGTCGCGGAAAAATCAAATCCTAATACAATAGTGGCTTTTTATACTTGACAAATAGAATCTTTACAACTAATTGTGACTTTTAATCTCTACATAACTATTATTGTATTTGCCAATTATTCAACACTGTGTTTCCCATGCAGGAAAAAACCCTCTCAGGAATCTGTTTAGTTTTTTTAACAACTCTTGTTTAATGAAACTTTTTTTCTTCTTTTTCCAATCTTTTTACTGCTTTCAATTTTAAAACGCCTTCTCTTGGTCTCCACACACTTTTACTGTTTTGAAAACAATTGGGTTTTTTGTGAAATTCACATACCTGTACATTTAATTCTTTACAAAATTTTTTTTTTTTTTTTTTTTTTTCTTGACTGCACATTTTAAAATCTTCTTATATTCTGCTGGTTTGTTCAACCTTCTCATGTCACATGACTCGAGGCCTATTCCTTGTGTGCGCACTGACTCGTGGAATTTTCAGAAATTTATAGAAGTTCAAAGCTTTGAGTTTTACTGTTTTTGAAATGGAAGGTGTTTAGTTCAACACAAAGACGTGCAAGTATAAGAGCATATCAGTGTGCACTATATATGTATGCAGTGTAGTGGGATAAGGTTAAAACGATCAAGTATGCTTTTGTGCAGGTTGAAAGTAAAGGCTGACTGCAGTTTTTATGTAGTGTTAGTTCTTCCCTGCTTTCTTGGCACAGAAAATGACTTCCCAGTCAATGTATGTCAGTGTGTAAAGCCTTAGCAAGACGGATGGGTGCTGAGCTAAAGGTGCAAGAGGTGGGGGTTCGATCCTGGTCCAAGTCATGAGTCTGAACTTTTCTTTGTCCGTTTGTCTTGTCTGTTGGTCTCAAGCTTCATCTAGCTTTGTTACTGTCTGTCTGTCTCTCTCTCTCTCTCTCTCTCTCTCTCTCTCTCTCTCTCTCTCTCTCTCTCTCTCTCTCTCTCCCTCCCCACCTCCTTTCTCTCTCTCTTACTTACTACTTTATTCTATTTTCTATTCCAGGTTATTATATTAGTTATTACATAATCATATATATAAATACACACTTTACATCTGAAGTACAAGTAATTTTAGCTGATGCTTTCTTTAGTCTATCTATATACTATAGTGATATTGGTACATGTATTTTCTCGTCAATTTCAACACCACCACTGTAAGCTTATAAATACCAGGATCATTATGTTGATTTTAATTTTTTTTCTTCAGACGCTCACCTATAAACACATATAATTATGATTGATATAGCTATTTGAATACCTGTATGATATTGTGAAATCTGCCTCTATAGGCATCCAGTTATGTGATTTTACACTTTTCTTTTTCCTGTGGTATTACTATTTACACAGCAAACTGTTTTGTTACTCTTATATATATTATATATTAAATATATTAATAATTATAATAATAAAATCATGAAAAGAAGAAAACTAATATTTACCTCTTTCTTTTCTGTGTCAGGTTTTGTTTTTGTTTTGTTGTTGTTGTTGTTTTTTTTTTTGGGGGGGGGGGACAAAAAATACTGCCAAAGAATTTTTTTTATTATTTATTTTTCAAAAAAATCCCCTTCCCCAAGTAAAAAGAAATCGGTTTTGTTAATTTGGTACATGCTATTTGAATTGCTGAAGCGCAATTTTTTTAGTTTGCAGTTTTAATTATATGCTTTGACACAATGTTTTCCATTACAAAATTCAGGAGCAGATAAACAAAATTGATGTAGGATTCGTCCAAAAAGTTACCCGTTCTAGACAAAACAACTGCTCCCTTTCCATGACACCAAGCTTCAAATGCATCTACGATTGATATTTTCCACAATCCATACTAAAAAGTTCGACGCGCATGAGAAAAATAGCTGCCCTATTGCTATTCCATCAAATTGCAAAACTCAAGTTTCTGGAAACTCGACGCCATATTGCTCTGCACAAGCTCAAGTTTTTGTCGGAATGCAAATGGCTGCTCTTTGTACACTTCCAAAGGGCTGTTTGTGCTTCTGTGAACTTGATATCCTGTGGTGGTTCCCTCTAGTTCTAACTTCACAATCGCAGTTTGGACAATGCATGTGTATCCTACGGGGATCCCAAGCTAGCACAAGTATCACTGCTAGGGTGTGGAGCTTCAAATAGGGAGGTTACTGGTTCAAAGCCATGATCGGGTAACCTGTAAAATGAATTGCACTAGTGACATTTCTTCCCCTCCTGGTTTTGCCAGTGTCAGTGTGTAGTCAATGCGACCGACTGAGGCAGGAGTCCTGGTATCCCTGCACTGTCTGTGACAGAACGTAAAATCACCCGTCTACATAGTGTATATTGTGTCGACAATGGACGCTAATCAAGGACATACTTACTACACCAGCTCTGTGTAGCAGCTGGAAAAATTGTCAGACGTCAGTCTTGCGGCCCGTCCACAATATAGCCCCTATAGTGCTGACTCTATAGGCTAGACAACAAACAAAACTGGTAGTGCATGTAAAGTAACCCGCTCTGTTTCTGTGTGGCTGCACGTAAAAATGTCAGACGTCAGTCTTGGGCCCCGTTCACAATATAGCCTATATAGTGCTGACGCTTTAGGCTAAACAATAAATCAAATCTAGTGCATGTAAACCCGCTTTGTGTGTGTGTGTGTGTGTGTCAGGGACTGGCAGCACGTACAGTTTTGTCAGACTTTGAAAGGCGAGTCCTTTCATGTTAAACCAAACACAGAACATGTAATGACTTTGTTTAAACGTCTCCTCTTGTTTGAATAACATTAATTCTCTAGTGTGTCGAGGGCTGAGACAGTCCACCTACTGATACCGCCTCAACAGGCAGAGGAAAACACGCCAGCCACAGACAGACAGACAAACAATCTGGCAAACAGTCAAACAGAGAGACAACAGACCAGTATGGAGAGGGGGGGTGGCAGAAAGACAGCTAGTTTGGCAAACAGAGAAATAACAGGCGGATATGGAGTGAGAGATATGGAGAGAGAGAGAGAGTGGAGTGGGGGGGGGGGGGGGGGGGGGGGACAATCAAAAACTGTTAATTAGTTGCGTAATTAAAGACTGACAAAATTCATGCATAAATTTTTCTTTGTAAATGAAGACCTAGGTTGAATGATGTGTTTATATGTTATTTCACTAATAATTTGTACCATGACAGTCTGGTATATAAAGCAAAAGTTACCTTGGAATTTGCCACTTTCTTTGACAGAAAAAATAAGAATGACGTTGTCACACTCCTGAAAAACAATAGAAGAGAGAGAGAGAGAGAGAGAGAGAGAGAATGAGAAGGATAGTGAGAAGGGATGGAGGACTGATATTTACGATAAGAAAACAGCGAGCCAAAAATGAAATAAGCAGGCAGTAAACTAAATCTATCCCGCACAGAATAACTATAGGCCTATTGTCGACGGAAAATGTAAATCAGGCCAGCAATTAAAACCCCACACACAACCAAACACCTCCCACTCCACAATGAATAAGCCTTAAATCATGCGATGTGACAGTTAGTTTAAGTTCTCTGGGGTGTGTGTGTAAATCACGCCAATGGATTAGAATAAGACGTAGGCTAATTGTCACGTAGGACAACAGAGGGTCCGAAAAACACAGAGAAAGAGAGAGAGAGAGAGAGAGAGAGAGAGAGAGAGAGAGAGAGAGAGAGAGAGAGAGAGAGAGAATTGATTAACTATTACCGTCTGGACATAAACTAGATCTACTTAATACACAGTGGGACGAACAAGCCCTATCACTGTGTCCAACAGTAAGAAATGGAGGGCCGTGATCAGCGATTTCTGTGATAGATTTAGCCCATTGTTTATGAGGCAGGAAGACAATGGGGTGGGCATAAAAGAAGGCTCGCTCGTGGTTTATGTGCTTTGGTAAAAAAAAATTATTGTGCGAGACAATAGATCTCTCTCTGTCTGACTCTCTCTCTGTCTCTGTCTCTTTGTCTCTCTCTGTCTCTGTCTCTGTCTCTCCCTCTCTCTCTGTCTCTGTCTTTCTGTCTCTCTCTGTCTCATCTCTGTCTCTGTCTCTCTCGATCTCTCTCTCTCTTTGTCTCTCTCTGTCTCTTTGTCTCTCTCTGTCTCTCTCTGTCCCTCTCTCTCTCCCTCTCTCTGTCTCTCTCTCTCTCTCCCTCTCTCTCTCTCTCTCTATCTCTGTAATCTACCACTACTTCACCCTGCCTGGACAGGTGGGTATGTTAGCAGAGTAAGAGCAGAGCATCAGAGTACAGAACTAGAGATTTGACGATTGGCTTGGAAACCTATTACCTATAGATTGAAACTTGGAACGAAACTTGAGTTCAGCGCATAGATCTAGTTATTTCATTTCTTCTTTGCGTGATTTAGTGTCCAGCAGTAATAGAAACACGTAACCACACGTAATAAACAAAATATGAGCTTCAGGGATGTTTTATTGGACAGTTTGAGGAGTGGGAGAAATGTGAGTATCTTAATATTCAATGCCAGATTTAGGTTGCAGGGGGCCCCAAGACTCCAGTCTAATAACTTTACGTGCTGCAATACAAAGACAGACGTGGAGACCTAGACTTCTGTCTCAGCCAGTCACATTATAGCCCCACTGACACCGACCCAATCAGTAGGCCTTCGGGTAGAAATCAGACCAAAGGAGTTAACAAATATTATTTCTCTAAACATTGGATCGAACCGGGGACCCGCGAATAGAAGCCCAGCTGTCTATTATTTAACCAACCCTCACCCCAATCAGAGAAATAGAAGAACCCACCTTGAAGTGTTCTGTATAAACAGTCTAAGATATTACGAGCTCATTGTTATTTCGGTTACTATGCCGACGTGCTGTAATTACTGTAAACTATCTACCCCTCCACTCCCCGCCGACAATAATTGGTTGTGTATTGGGAATATCCACACTGTCTTTGCGTGGTTATTTATAGCAGAATCTCTTTGGTGGCAGCATACTTCATAAAATTCTCAGTTTGTAGTGTTGGGACCCGTCTTCATGTTTTTATACACCCAGCCCTTTTTTAAATATATAATCCACCCATAGACATAAATAACTTATACATCTATGAATCCACCTCTTTATATAGGCCTATATATCCTCCTCAAGCCCAGAAGCCTGACACGCCCCTAGCTTTGGCCTTGACTGGTCAGCGGCAATGGACTACTGGCGAGTAGCCACTGAGATCTATTAATAGACCTGCGTGGTCCACTGCTCTAGCACATTGGTGACCAAGTAGGGCGTGTATGTTTACATTAACACCCGTGTGTTACTGTTAGTATGGCTGATAGGTTACTTCACTCCCAAGGTCATCTGGTAGGCTTTAGTGTGGACGGGTCCCAAAACTAACATCTGGCAACTCTACGTGCTAACACACACGGAGAGAGGGTGGGGATACCCCTACACGAGGACTCCTGTCGCAGGCGGTCACATGAAACTGACACCGCCCCAGCCGCCCAACCCGTGGTTGTGGGGGAGTGACAGTCAGGTGTGTTCTCCACGACTCGCGGTTCGCGGCTCGCCCGCCGCCACACAGTTAGATCTATTGTGATCGAGGTGGGGAGTACAGAGTCGGAGAACTGGGGACCACAGGGCAGGTATCGGTCAGTGGGCAGTCTATCTCCGCAAAGTACTGAGTTACATGGACATAACCCGCGTCATTGTGTTAGGCTTTCAGCCCGAGTGGCAGCACTTAGGTCTAATCTAGACTCTAGATCTATAGCCAGCATATTTGCAGTAGGCCCTATGTCGTTATTCTGTGTACCCGTGTTGGCCTGTGAGTGTATTGTGAGTCACTGTAGATTTAGTTGGGTCTAGAGTGTGCCATATTCTTAAAGATAGGCTGAATAATGTGAGGTATTGTCTCAAAGAGTGTATTGTACCCAGCCTGTTTATAAGTACCCAGATCGATGATTTGATATAGATCTAGATTTAGATCGAATCTAGGACCGTAAGTTAAACGTCATAGTAACTTACAAATAGATTTAGTCATAAGCCTTATTTTTCCCGTATATGATTGATATTCTTACAGATTGTAAGGTACCACCACTATGTCGTTCTACCCATAGAATGATCTAGACTCAGCACTCTTTCATTTTATGGGAACATTTCTTTCACCGTTTCCATCTATTGGTAGGTATATTAGATGGTTCTTCTATTCAGCCTTAGATATGATAAATCTGATGTAGATTTATTGTAGATTAGATATATTAGTCTAGCGTGGTAAGTACAGAGCCGCGGTAGTTTACGACTCGTCGTAAGTCTTCTTATTCCTTTCTTAACAGGCGTCGTAAGCTTACTACAACGTTATAAAAAGACTACTTTCGGCCCTAGGCTTTTAGTTCTTTACATTTTTTTTCATTTAAAATATACTTTCATAATAAGGCTTACCGTGTATAAATACATATGAGCATAATTGGAATAAATGCAGGTTGGAGCCTTTTCTGTGCTCGGATTTCACGTTGGGCAGCATAGACTGTTAACAAGCATGAACGTTGCTTAATCAACCAGAGACAAATGGGCAGGTAAGAGAAATTCAGAGGCCATATAATTACCTTATAATTACATGATTTGTTTCTTTGATTTTTTATTTATTCTGCTCATTAAACAAAAGCGATTAAGGGAGGGGGCAGGTTGAGATTGAGACAGAGAATTGAGATAGAGAGGGTGAGAGAGAGAGAGAGAGAGAGAGAGAGAGAGAGAGAGAGAGAGAGAGAGAGAAAGAGAGAAAGAGGCTTCAACCACTTCAAGTCCCAAAGTGAATATTCATGAGCAATAGTGAAAACCATTTTGTCACCGTTGGTCGGCATGTCACGGCCTTCCAGCATGTTAAATCTCCCCGCTGAATATCTCTGGGTTAGAGCGTCGTCTGGTGAGGAAGGAGGTGCGAGGTTCGAGCCCCGCTCTAACCACGGCGTCCTGAATGGTTGGGTTGGTGTCAGTATAAAAAGAGGCCCCATGTGTAAGATTGCATTGAACGGCCCCTCACCCGTCCCATAATGACCAACAGTCTGAACGTCACCCCCTCCCTTCCCATACCCCGTCTAGAGAATAACATCAACAATGGAGCAGCATCAGACAAAGACCCGTGTCCCAGCCTCATCATCATCATCACCACAAGTAATCGGAATCAAACCCGGGCCGTCGCGCTACCGGCTGTGCCTGTACCTGATCCTCACGCTGGCCTTGACCTTGTTCTCGCTGGACGCCATCTTCTACCAGGGCGTGGTGCCGCACATCCCCGGCCTGGTCGGGAACACGCTGGTCAAGATGGGCGTGCGCAAGTCCGACAAGCCGCCCAGCCCCGCCCACCCCGCCCACGGGGGCCAGGTCTCGTCCTCGCCGTCCTCCTGGTACGTGTCCTTCCCGGACGACCAGAGCTTGCCGCAGCCGTCGCTGTCCATCAACGCGGTCAACGTGTCTGAGTATCTGGACAACCTGCGCCGGAAGTCCTCGGTGACCGACAGCTCCCTCTCTGGGGCGGAGTCGTACTTCCCCCAGAACGGCTCCTTCTCGCTGGGGCCTGTCGGGGTGGGCGGCGAGTACGTCCTCCCAAACAACACACACGCACAAACACACGCACAAACACACGCACAAACACACGCACAAACACACGCACACACACGCGTCCCGGCAGCCTTTCGCCGCAAGCTCTGCGATCTGGGGATGGACCCGGCCGAAGACCACGCGTTCAGGTCGCCGTACATCGTGACCCCGGCGGTCTACCCGCGGGCCAAGGTTCAGAGGGCGGACGACGGAGCCAAGGTCAAGGTCATCTCTGTTTTCAACGCGCCGACCTGGTACCGGCGCCCGTCCCTGCCCAACCTGATGGCGTACAACCGGGACTTCCGGAAGTGCCCCTACTACAAGTGCCAGGTCGACATGGACGCCAAGAAGCTCCCGGAAGCGGAACTGGTCGTGTTCTTCGTCGGCCAGCTGGGGAGCCGGTTACCTCCCCCGAGGTCCAAAGGTCAGCTCTGGGTCAAGGCCTTCTGGGAATCCCCGGTCCACTACGGCTACCCGAGTGAGTGAGTCAGAGTCACGTGATGCGTGAGCTGACCAATGAAATTACGATTTGTAGCCAGATAAGGCCATTCTTTTGATTGCCGATAGATATAACCATTATTTCTGTGCATTTATGTCTGTCTGTTTCAGTTAAATTAGTTCTCTCTGTTTGTCTATCTCTGTCCCTGTCTGTCTCTCTCTCCTCTCTGTCTGTCTGTTTGTGTGTCTGTCTGCCTTTCTCTCTCTCTCTCTCTCTCTCTCTCTTATCTTAATTTTCTACCAAGTATTTATGACGATCTTTAATTATACGGTTCTAAGACATACTCTAAGTATCTTTTCCGGTATGACCTCAGATACATTTTAACAAGCATATCGATGACAATCTAATTTAGTAATTAGCAGCGAACGATTTTTTTGGAACTCTGACAATAATAAATGTGATGAATAAAATAAAACTGACTGGAACCGCAACAATAGCAACAACTTTATATAATGTTAAACAACAACAACAACAACAACAACAACAACAATAACAACAAAACAACCCCAGCACAGGACCAGCAAATGTATAACAACAACAACAACAACAACAACCACACCATTGATGTGGCCCATTGTAAATCCAATCCATCAAGCACTGCTGACAAAATACTGTGACTCGGTCAAGTTGTTAAGCTGTTTTTTTTGTTTCTTGCTTTCTGTTTAGAAAACTACGCCCCGTGGAAGAGCGTGTTCAACCTGACCTACAACTTCCGCGTGGACTCGGACATCTTCGCCCCCAACAGTGTACCGTTGTTGTTGTTGTTGTTGTTGTTGTTGTTGTTGTTGTTGTTGTTGTTGTCATCATCATCATCATCATTATTATTATGTTATACGTTCCAATGAACAAATATTCTATGAAAGGACAAATGAAGTCTAAGCCTCTCACTTTCTTGTCCATCCCTGCAGTACAAATAGCGCTGCGAAAGTCGAAGCCCGTGGCGTGGTGGGTCAGCAACTGTAACACTCAGAGCAAGCGGGAGGCGTACGTGGAGGAGTTGAGGGTAGGATGACACACTGAACAGTGAAAGTTTTCAGTACATCAGGTTGCATAAAACATCTCTTTAAATATGCAATTGTGTAAACTACACAAGAGCTGAAATAGAGCTAAAATTTAAGCACTCAAATAATTTTCTTTTGTGTGAGGCAAGTAACCAGTGGGTTTCGGGCACAAATTATAAGTTTGACTTTATGAATGATTTAAAGTGCATCAAAAAAATCAAATGCACATTTTCGTTTTATAAAAAAAAAGTAAAAATAGACTAATTTTTTGTATCTCAAATCGAAACTTTTATAAGGAATGAGGTTGTTGTTAAAAAATCACACAGGCTACATCATAGTGTCATTGTCTGGTCTCTTTTAAACACTTGAACAAGCCAAAGCGGTTAGCATTCCTCACTGCTCCTGTTTGATGAACTAACTTTTGTCAGAAGGTGCAGGTTCCAAACTTTTAGCGTTTTGTGTCTGAATCAGTCAGGTTCTCTCACAAATTACCTTTAAACAGTTATATGGATTTGATTTAGAACTTTGTTAGTGTTTGTGCTAAATTGCTTGCCTATTGTCAGACATTTAATGCGAGATCCATCACATTCACTGTGAATAGTTTTATGCAGCCTGTTGTGTGGACCATATTGGTCACCCAAGTTTTTTTTTTAGATGTGAATGAAGTGACGTCGCTAGATATAAATATGCTAAGGACTGACATAAGGACATCCAGGCAGACAGACAGATGTGCAGACGGACGGACGGACCGATAAAGCCTACCGGTATGTGATTGTTTTGTATTCGCTGTGTTGGTATTTACCTTTACAAATTAAAGTAGATGTTTTATACTAATATCTCTCCCATCTTTGACACTTTATTCTAATATGACACAAGTTAGGGTATATCAAAAGGAGTGATGAACTGACAGACACACAGACACATTGACAATGCCTATTTTGTATGTGATTGCTATGTTTTGGATTTGATGTGCTATATCTCTTACCATAGATTGTTTAATTCTAACATCTTACCCCAAAAAAATAGCCTAAAAAATATTTGTTGAAAAATTTTTTTTTCAAATTTAAAGCCAGTCAGCCATTTGGCCTTAAGTTCCTAAAACTGTCATCCAATTATTAAAAAAAATCTCAGCCCTTTTTTATTTCAGCCTTAAGAAGTTATGCCACTTTTCCTATTGTAATCCTGCTTGAGTTATAGTCAGGGCCTAAGAATTAAAACACACAAACATTGAGTATTATTTCTATCAGTTCATTCAGCCCAGCCTGTCACTGTCTAGGATCCATGTTAGAGAACATAAGAGACATGAAACACAGAGAAAAAATAGAGAGAAATAAAAGAATAATTATTATTTTGGAGCATAGGACATTAGAAAACAACATGGCCCCAGTAATGAAAGCATGACTCAATAACCACTGCAATGCCTTTTCATTTTTGTCTGAAGTGTGTGGTTTTCTAACTTTTGTCAATAGGCAAAGTGTGACTCACTAACCAGTTTTCTTGCCCATTCAAGGCCAAATTATTTTTTTATGTGTCAAATTAAATAACTTTTGCAAAATGGCCGGTAATGATCGCCACCTGGCCCTGCTGGAATCATGTGCGCTCGACTCTCGTAGCTGTGGAAAGTTTCAACTTCAAGTGGATCGTCACAATTTCCTACAGGATGAAATGTTTCAGTCCACTACCACCATTAGGCTAGCCTACATTCTTCTCTAGGTCTAGTTCTTGTCATTTAAAGAGTCCCTTAAAAGTTTTAAAAATAAAATCATATGAAACCACAAAGCTTATCGTCTATGACAATTCCTCAGTCCTCCAACGAAAGCCTCTGTTCTTCTGTAGGTAGAGTTCCCGTTGTTTAAGAGTCCCTTTAAAGTAAAAGAAAGTATAGGAAACCACAAGGTTATCTTCATTTCTCTGGTATCTCATAGATGATGGAAATACAGCACAGTCCTCCAACAACAGCTTTTGTCATTCCTTAGGTTTAGTTATTGTCTTTCAATAGTCACTGAAAAACACACACACACGAAAAGTAAAGAAAACCATAAAGATCATCTTCATTTCTCCTAGATGATAAAAATATTATCACAGTCAATAGAGAAGTCTTTGTTCTTCTATAGGTCTAGTTCTTGTTTTTCAATAATTTCTCATAAAAGAAAGCAAAAAACACCCCAGAAAGTTAATAATCTTAATATGTTTAAAAAGCTACTGAGTATTGCTGAATAAAAAAACCCAACCAAAACAAACATAATCACATAAAATGTTGTCAAAGCATTAAATTATATTGAGGATTTAACTACCTGCATATTATTTTTTTAATTGCTTCAGTTTTTATCAGTGATCTAAAAAAGTGTATTAAGAATGTAGAGAATAAGAAACTGACAAAACAATTCCTCAAAAGTATCCTTATTTTACAAGAACGTGGTGTCTTAAAGGTATAGCTTAATGGCATAGATCATTCAGAGTAAGAAAACTCCTCCTTTATCTCCTCATACCCCAGAAATACATTCCCGTCGACGTGTACGGCAAATGTGGCAAACTGAAATGCAACAAGAGCAACATGCTTCAATGTAAGCAGCTGCTGAACACAACCTACAGCTTCTACCTGAGCTTCGAGAACTCACTCTGTAGAGACTACATCTCGGAGAAATTTTATCGCAACTACGAGAGTCGGACCCACATAATCCCGGTGGTGCGAGGAGGTGCTGATTACCGGAAGTATTTCCCGCCAGACGGGTTTGTTGACGCGGGGAAATTTCCGAAGGCCCGTGACCTTGCCCTTCACCTCCAGAAGCTTGCGTCAAATCCGATCCAGTACGCGCGGATGTTGCGGGAGAAGGATCGCCTGGTGACTTTGAGCTTCAAGCACGACTGGTGTGACTTGTGCAAGCGGCTGCACACCACAGGATTCCCAGCCAAGACGATTCCGGACATCAAAGCATGGTCGCACACGGGAACGTGTATATCTCCCACCGATATCAGATGATAAGGACAGACCAGTTTTTAGAAGTGATGTTTATTTGTCGTAAATTTACGCATTTTTACAAAAATAACAAATTTGCAGGTCAGTAAAGATCTGTCATGTGACTCATGTGAGTCTCTTGTGACTCAATATGCTGTGACACTTTACGTAAGGTTGAGTGAAAAAATATGAGGAAAGAATTTTTTAATTTTGAGGCTGGACACCAAATGATCAGGTGAGTCGAGTTTTCATAATTTTGAGCCCTTGAGGCAAACGCAGAGAGGAGACACCTTTGAGCTTCTAGCCAGCTTCAATCCTCATGTGCCAAATCGTCAGCCAGAGTACTAAATCTGATGCACTGACTTTTTTTGTAGGGGTTTGGGTGGACCTGCGTGTGGTTAGGGATGTGAGAGACTAGCGACGCCAATCTGTTCTAAACAGATGTAGCAAATTTATCTGGTGCGCACCAAACTGTACTCCTACAGGGAAAAGGTGAGTACAAAATGATCCCACTCTGTTTAAGCATTTAGATTTAGAGCAACCAGGTTATAAATTATATCCGCATTTTTACGGTGTGCTTCTTTTTATACCACTTACAAGGTAAAGGAGATATTTCTTTTACTAATATTATCAAAGAAACGTGCTATTTGTTAGAGTTTTAATATCTGTTGTCTTTTTTTCATAATGATTAACTTCATTTATTTAAATACCTACCTTCAAAACATTCAAACGTACTGATTAGATCAATATCAGTATAATGTGACCTTTTTAAAAAAATTTTACACCCTGGTTAAATTATATATAAAAAAACTGTTGTAAAAGAACTTTTTCAGGTGTCCCGAAAAGTGGACGCTTATGTACAGTGAATGACCTCAGACAAACAAATTTCTCCCTCTTTTTATCTATTTTTTTTTCTATGTTGCCATTCTCTTTATATTAATTTTATGTTATGTGAATGCATTATTTTTTTTTTCCCCTTAAGCCTTCCATTTTTTCCTTGCCATACTATTTTCAAGAATGTGCATTATTCTTCTCTCTAATTATGTGTTCTTGATATTTCAACTTCCTTTTTTTTGTGGAATTATTTGAAGGAGCACATATTTCTTTTCACTTCTTTAGCAGTTCTTTTAACAGATCTCCTTTGTTGATTTTTGTGAAGCCAACACGTAGTTACCTCATGTAAAACCACATTTCTGGGTACAATTTTTCTTCAGATGAAAGAGAACTGAAGCCTTTGTTGAGATCTGTTATATTTACAATTATGTAACAAGCTTCTTTTTTAAATTTTTTAAATTTTAATTCTTGCTGGATTGAGTAATTCCTTGTTTATAAATTTTGATTGGAAGATGATTATATTGCAAAGTTATTTTTACCAAATGCCTTTCACTTTGTCAGTTAAGTTTTTGCCAAGAATATGCATTGGAATCTGCTCAAGATAAACCTCTCGAGGAACAGCCTAAAAGTTATATTTCATCGCAAGCTTTACAAGGAGTATAAAGCAGTCTATATACAACCATAGTTTATTAAATTAAAGGCGGGTTTATCTTAAACAGGTTCCACTGTAGATTCAATATTGAACAATTTTGGTGCAGATTCATGATTTCCATTTTTTTTAAATATTTTGAGGTGTAATGCTTAATGATGCTAATTATAGATGTAGTATCCTAGTAATTTTTACTATTGAAAATTTTTTTTTTTCATGTATTTTTTATTGGGCTAGGCTATTGTGACTTTTGATCTCTTTTTTAGCATTTAACTCAATTGTTACAAAATTTATGTTATCAATTATTTCTTTATACAACCTGTAATCTGAAAGTTGTCCAAATTCTTCAACTGAATCTGATTTGTCATGAATATTGTTCTGTTTTTGTTTTTTGGCAATAGCACAAAAACAAGTCCGATGATAGTGTGCGTACTTGAAGAGAAAGTAGAAACTGGGATATAATTCTAACAATTTTTAAGACAATGCTCAGTGAATGGCTGAAAATACTTTCCTTGAATGAAGTGCCATGGACTGACTATGCTCTATATTAGGGAATGTGCTTGTTGAACATAATCCATGTCTCCCGAACAAACTATTGGAGCAACTATATCAAATCTCAGTCCCTAACCATAATCATGTATCATGTTTTTCTACTTGAACCATATGTCGGGGGCGCACATTTCGACGTGCTATATGGAGAAAAAGAAAAAGCATTCCTAACCCTACATTAGGGAGGGGGGAGGGGGTTGTAAATTTCGACCCTATGTTTAGTGGAGAGGAAAAACCAATATATGCGCATCTGTATGGCGGTAGTATATTTCGATCCCATTCACTTCAGAAATTGAGCATGATTTTGTTACCACGGATCTCATAAATCAAACTTTCGTGATCTTTGTTTCCTGTTTGTTCCCGCTTTCACAAGGAAATGAAAGGAAATTTTCTAACGATAATAACATACGGTTAGAAATAATCAGTATTTTAACTTCTTTGAATATTAGGGGTCAAAAACGATCCCCGTTTGTCAAAAACATATATATTTAGAAAATGATCGATGATCAATATAACAGCCTTTTGCTGCCAGTCAGAGAGAATCATTTGGAGGAATGAATGAATCAGGAATACATCAAAATTCAAAAATAATTTCCCACGACAAGTATAGTAAAACAGAATAACTGACACCTGGGGCCAAAAATTACTCCCGGCGTACGATAATGGTTAAGGATACACATTCTTAACCTTTTCCTCCCACACACACATGTTGTAGCCCTGTGTTGTACCCATTGATACGCTCTTGTGATAGCTCCTCTTTGTATTGTCTGCACACTTTCCATTTTCAATTAATAAAAATCAAAGCTTATATATAAATAATACTAAGTCCCTAAAATGGTGCGCCTAGAAGAAATAGACCTAAAATCATGCGATGTGAAAAGATTAAAAAACAACTTTGTCTCAAGGTGAATGTAAAAAACCCACGCAGCTTGATATTATCTAAATTGAAACGCAGTATCAATTTTGTTCCTTTTATCTTCCCTATTTTCCTCCCCTGTATAGAACAAGGAGAGTATAGGCCTAAATTTTCTTAAGTAAAAATGCAAATATACATAATTATGTAATTTATGTGAACGTTTTTTTCTCCTCTGCTTTATACATGTTTTATGACAATATATAATATGCTATAGATATTGCAAGAAAACCATTGCCCATTTTAGTTTTGTCTTTCTTCTCTCTCTATTTGACACAGTTTACATTCCAAATCCAACCATTTATAAAATGTACACCACTGCTGATCCGTTGCACTATGATGTAAATAACCATTGTACCGGTATATCTGAACTTTTATGATCGGTACTATTCAATTTTCTGTGATTAGCAAAGTTTGTCTGTCTATGTCCATGTCCTTGTCAAGGGATATTTTAACTACTTTGAATTGTAACATCGAATTTTAAGGCCAAAACGCAACAATTTATTGGCAAAAAAAAATGAATTATCACAAGAACAAGCTTTTTTCATGTGTGCTTTTCAACCATAGTCGGTACTGTTGATCATAACAAAGTGAAGCAAGCAGGTTGAATCAGGCACAAGTGGTGAATATACTGTATAACTTTTGATCTAGAGTCCTCTAACATAGGAAAATCTACTCTTTATTGATATTTTTAATTTTTTTTTTAAGTTGTGATTCTAACAATGATAGATTTACAATTATTTTCACCTCTTAACTCTTAGTATGTGGAGCCCAAAACCACGGTTTTACGAAGGTGGAAAGAAACCACCAAACTTGGTGAAACTGATAACTTTCCCCTGGCCACCTCCGTAAGATAAACAAAGTTTTGATAAAAAAGAATATGCTAGATTGAACTTGATTAAAGTTTTTCTGTGCACCACAGCTTGTGGTGAGCAGTTGGCATGGTTACGACCTTGAGCCACACCCTGTTGCGAGCCGGATACGAAAAGTTAAAGTGCATTTGAGGCTAATTCTAGTACTAGCACATAAATGAATGACAATCATTTTACAGTTTTTCACTTTTTGTCATGATGGAGAAAAAAAAAGAGCACATGTATCAAAGTTTGTGTGTGCATTGAAGTATTCGAATAGTATTGTTTGTTTTGAAATCCGGTTTATGAATATACATGTATGTGTACAATGCATAATGACAAATCTGATAAAAATCTAATGCATCTGCAGATATTTTTTTTCTTGAAAAGTAATACCGGCTACTAAATATTAAAAAAAAAATCTTTATAATATGATATTCTTTTTCATTTGATTGTGTTTGTTTTTTGTCGTGCCAACTGATGAGACAGTTGAAAAATCTGTGAGATAAAGGCCGTAGATTAAAAACGGTGGAATAGAATAATCTCTTGCCTCTAGTTTTTTTTTTCCTTTTAGTATTTTCTTTGTGCTGCAATTAGGAATTGCAAAGGCTAAAGCTCGATTAGTTTAAAAAAGTTTACAGTGTTTTACACAGAAAAACCTGGATTCAGATTAATGAAAATTGTTTATGGCACCACAACTAGAAATCTATATTTACAAAGAGGATCGAAGGTGACATTTTCTTTCAAAAATTAAATACCATCATTCAGGTATAGAAAAAGGATGAAACGTTAGAAAAACGATATGAAACTTTGACTAACTTTGGACAGTTCCAAACCGGGTTAAGCAATACAAATAGACAAGTTAGGTTGGTTTTTTTAAAGTATCTAGTATTTATTTAGAACAAATACATAATTTCAGTACAAAGCTGGCCATACCAAAAGAGGGACAAGATCGATGGGCTAGATTGTACCCATAATACACTTCCTCATTTGTGACCAACGATTAAGGTCTACACTAGAAATCCCAAGCTTCTAAAGTCACACACTAAGTCTAGACTACACGAACCACAACCCGTCATAACCCCAGTCCCCCAGAACAAAGTAGAGTTTAAAAAAAAACAACAAAAAACATTGTTGCATCAATTTACAATTTAGCCCAGAAAAAAAATCAAAATGTGGTCAAAGGGGAATAGCTGTGTAAATACAAATTTAGTATAATTAAGAGTGGTTTCCCGTGTAATAGCTAAATCGATTGTTTCATGAAAAAAATATGATTGTTTGTGGTATGGCTGGCGATATAAACAGTAAGCTTACTTTATAGTTTAGCATTGCGAACGTTTTCAAAAATTCAAATCGAAACGATCTGCACGAACTTTTAATTTGATGGTACACAAAAAGTTGAACTTAATTTTTAAAAGGAACTTGAATTTTAACGCTGAAATACGGGAATTTTCATTACACATTTACAATACTACAATAAAATTTTATGATGGATTTGTTTTTCTTACTCTATTCAATACTACGTTTTAGCGGCCGTATTATTATTCTAAAGTCACACACTAAGTCTAGACTACAGGGACCACAACCCGTCATAACCCCAGTCCCCCAGACTCGAGTAGTGTTAAAAAAAAACATTGTTGCATTAATTTACAATTCAGCCCCAGAAAAAAATAAAAAAATGTGGTCAAAGGGGAATAGCTGTGTAAATACAAATTTAGTATAATTAAGAGTGGTTTCCCGTGTAATAGCTAAATCGATTGTTTCATGAAAAAAAATATGATTGTTTGTGGTATGGCTGGCGATATAAACAGTAAGCTTAATTTATAGTTAAGTATTGCAAACGTTTTCAAATCGAAACGATCTTTACGAACTTTTAACTTGATGGTACACGAAAAGTTCAAATTAATTTTTAAAAGGAACTTGAACTTTTACGCTGAAATACGGGAATTTTCCTTATACATTTACGATACCATAAAAAATACCATGATGGATTTGTTTTTCTTACTTTATTCAATACTACGTTTTAGCGACCGTATTATTTCATCACGATGGGAAATATTATACCCCCCCCCCCCCTTCCCAAAAAAAAGACATGCTCCATTATTTGAAATATGGTCAAAGGGGAATAAATGTGTAAATTAAAACAAAATGCTTTGAATACCAAGAGTGCATACCCATGTAATATTTAGATCGCTTATGGTCAAGGACCTAGATGCTTACGGTATAGAAACCAAATAATCAATGTTACACAGTACTGTTGGTTAAAAACCACACACGATCTTTTTTAACATACACAAAACTATTAAGGAGATGGTTAAATATTGTTTGAGTTTTATGCTCTGAAAAGGGAAATATTCATTCTCCAATAAAAAAAAAGGAAAAAGGAAAATTTCAGCAATAGGTTCTAATCTAGATCTAGTTCTTTATTCGATATTATTACTTAAAATAATTATAGCGTTTTTATTTGATGGAAATTCCCTTAAAACAAAGCAATGAGATACACAACTAAGATTAATGAACGCAAGATATTGCACATGTCGCCATTATGGATACTAATTGTAAGAGCTTTAATAAAATAGACGTATTCTTGTTATTGTGCTTGAAAAATAAAGGGACCGAGAACTGGGTTACCCATTCCTCCTTTATGGATTATGGTGCAAACTAGATAAAATTTATCTCTAGATGCCTACAGGCAGATAGAGCACAGTACTAAAGTCTACAATATGGTATCTTACAATGATCAAACGATGTTGATAGATTAGATCTAGATCTAGTTCTAGTTGGATCTCTAGATTTAACTTATGACAAACTGGGTGCCCAACCCTTCGCCTTCCATCTGTCTGCCTTCCTGCCCTTCTGTCTCTCCCTCTATCCTCTCTCTCTCTCTCTCTCTCTCTCTCTCTCTCTCTTTCTCTCCTCCAAAGATCATCATAAATGACTAGGCATTAGGCCTGCTCATTTGCGGAACAATTTCAAACCTAGATCTAGATCTCTGATAATGAAATTTCTTTCTCTGACTGATGTCTGGTCTAACTATACTGTTGGTTTTTATATAATTATAGATACATCAAGACAATAAAATATTCATATCTGTTCAACAAGTTCAAATGTATTGGTATGACAACACGATCCATTTTTCTTTATTTTTTTATTCTTATTTTTAAAATTTTATTTCAGGAAAAATATATTGAAGCAGTTTCCTTTCACATTAGGTTCGCCAATCAAGGCACGCCATTGGTTGAAAGAATCATGAAATAATTAATATATATATATATTTTTTAAACACAGATCTTCTGAGATAAAAGGGAACAGGCATCTACTGAGCCAGCTGTTCCCCCACAATAGAGATGGACTACTGGAGGAAGAAGAAAAGGCGGAGTGTGAGGGGCTTGGCGCTCAAGAACGCCTCTTGGTTGAGAGATGCCACCCTTCTAGGCACCACCATCCTTGCCTTTGTAAGTACATGC
>RQTK01000410.1:352718-380761 GCA_003991915.1 Elysia chlorotica
GTTGTTGTTGTTGTTGTTGTTGTTGCTGTTGTTGCTGTTGTTGTTGTTGTTGTTGTTGTTGTTGTGTTGTTGTTGTTGTTGTTGTTGTTGTTGTTGTTGTTGTTGTTGTTGTTATTATTATTATTATTATTAACAAGGCATGCCTTTGAAAAGAGCATTGCAATATTCAGTTGTATAGATAACGAAAGACAAATTCCCGGTGTAAGGGGCATAGCTCTGATTTATTTTTTAAACTGTTTGGTCATAAACATCTTTTATAAATTGTGAACCATTAAAGATAAAAATGAATTTTATAAAATATCATGTTTTGCAGATAAGCTTTTGTTGGTATACATCAAGTCCAGAAAATATGGCACATGCACTGTCTGAAAGTCCCCATTAAAGATACACATTACCAAAAAGAATGTATTTTTGTCTTGTTTTAATTCGTTTTTGCCACATTGCTATTTAGATTTTTAAAGACATGTTCATGGAGTTGGGCAAAGCACATCTCATCACAAAGATGTGTCTTGCAAATCAGACATACAAAAAGAGTAAAATACACAGCTAGGGAGTTTGTGGACAGGAAACATAATTTTTGACGTACAGGCTGAGACAGAAAGACAGAGTGAGAGAGACACAGGAGACAAGTAGAAACAGAGAGAGAGAGTGGGGAGAGAGAGAGAGACAGAGAGAGAGAGAGATAGAGAGTAATTACATGTATCTGCAAAAACATCATCACCACCACATGCAACAAGAACAGCAACAACAATAACAACAACAACCCCGACGACAACAACAACAACAACAACAACAACAACAACAAACAAACAAACAAATAACAACGAACAAAAAACATAACAAAACAGAAAACAAACAAACAAGAAACAGACCAAAAACAACAACAACAAACAAACACACAAAACACACAAAAACACTCTTATTCGATTTTATGGAATTTTAAGAAGGTAAAGCTTTATGGGTTATCCCCTTTCCTCTCTTCTTTTCCCCACCCTCTCTCTCTCTCTCTCTCTCTATCTCTCTCTCTCTCTGTCTTGTGTGTGGTGGGGGGGGATCGTTGTTGCGATTAATTGTTGGTTCGGATACTTTTTTTTCATTGATGTTCGTAAAAAAATACTGAAAAAAAAATAATGGCAGTGGCAGTAGTAGTAGTAGTAGTAGTAGTAGTAGTAGTAGTAGTAGTAGTAGTAGTAGTAGTAGTAGTAGTAGTAGTAGTAGTAGTAGTAGTAGTAGTAGTAGTAGTAGTAGTAGTAGTAGTAGTAGTAGTAGTAGTAGTAGCAGCAGCAGCAGCAGCAGCAGCAGCAGTAGAGGTACATTTTTTTTAAAATCGTGTTTCAAACATGATCAAAGAGAAATAAATGTGAAAATAAGAAGCTTTTCTAAATTTTAGAGTCGTTTCCCATGCAGTATATGTGTCGCTTACAATATGAAAAATCGTTTAAAATGGTGTAGCCCAGTTATCTTGTTTACCTTCTGAGTTTTGATTGTTCTAATTTGTGTTAATCTAGATCTAGATCTATCCAGATCTTAATTTACAGAGGATATTGATGAATAGATGTGTAACACGATAAAACTGTAATGTCCTGATGTTCTAATATATATATTAAATCCAGTTTCCAGGTATAACCTAGAATCTGTAGGTCTATTTTCAGATTTGATTTTTATAAGATCTAGATCTAGATCTAGATCTAGATCTAGATATCTAGAAAGAATCTAGATCTAGATAGATCATCTGGATTCTGTTTCTAGATCAAAATTGAGATTCTAGATATCTATATCTAAATTTAGACTAGATCTAGAATCTTATCGTTATTTAATCTGAAAGTGTTTCTGTCCAAATTCTATCTATGCCGATACGCACCAAATAGATGATAGATGTAGATCTAAATCTAAAATCTAGATCTAGTGTTTGTGTCTATAAAAAATAGCATAAATACTGGGTATTGCGATATTTTACTTGACTATTGAATAACCTGTCTTTAGACCTCGGAAACGTTTAATTTGGAGAGAGCTTTTAAAACTTTATTCAACAAAATTTTGGTTATAAATAACAGAATTTTTAGTGCTTATAGCTAAAAAAAAAAAAGTAAATAAAAAATACTACATGAAGTTTATAAAACAAAATTTGTACATAAACCTGGATATAAAGATGCAGAGACTGTGCATATCCAATTTAGCCTACATTCAAGATCACTCAGTCATAATGAGAATATTAATATTCTAATATGTCAAGATTCTACATTCTTGAGATAGATTTTCAGTGTCTAATTTGTTTACTTCTAATGTAGAAATAAAATTTAGAGCAGTGATCTAGATTAGATCCAATTATATCCAAATGAAGATCGAAATCTAGAAAATATCAGAGGAGTTCTGCTTGTTGGGACTTTGGACTTGGTGATCCAGTGGTAGAGCTCAAGGGTTCTTGCTTGCTCTGGCTGCCGCCTTCATGATTTTTTTTTCCTACACAAGAGCATGTAAATGTAACATGTTTGTGGTGTGATGGGAAAAGGTTTTTAAGTTATTTAAAATAAAAGAAAAACTATGTGTACATTTTCTTTATATAAGGAAATGAATTAATTCACTTCCACGCTGAGCAAGTGAATTTCATCAGATCCAGCTGCCACAAGATGGTGTTACTTCTGAAAAAATTTGGTGAAGAATACTTCTCCTTTGTATGAATAGACCCTATCAAACAATGAATTACTTTTTAAATGAACTTTTAAATCCACGCAGATTTTGTTTACGATTTAATCAGATCCAGCTACCACCAGATGGCGTTGCTACAGCACTTCCTTGACGACGCAATCCATGGCGTGCAGGACTCGATGTATGGCTGGGTCGTCGCCATCAAGTGCTGGCGTGACGAGGCGAGGCTCCTGCAGGATAAACCGGCGCCACCTAGGGCCTTCTCCGATCTGGCCAGGAAACGCGCTGAGCAGAGAGTAGGACAGCCTGATCGTGAAGGGTAGCCTACATATGCCAGTTTGGGTTGTATGTGTAATAATGCAAATTTAAAGATATTTTTATTTTGAAAAGTTTATATGGTATGATGTTGTATATTCTTAGTCCTTGCTTTGCTTAATATTGAAACAGCTTCTCATTATTATAAAATCAAAAGTCCAGGCATAGGTTGAGCCTTTGACTTTCATGTGTCTGGGTGACACATCATGTTTTGTTTTTTTCCCTAGATGCCTTAACATTAAGTGAAATTCTGCCATTAGTGTGACAGAGAATTACAAAGTCAGAAAAACTGAAGTGAATATATTTCCTGTTCCTCTTTTCAGGTCGCTGTCAGACATTGTGTGGAACACGGTCACCACTGCCGGGGTCGCCTTGCTGGTGAGATTTTCTTCTCGATGCTCAGTCTCAATAAATACCAGTTAAAGGACATTATTTTTCTTGTCTTATCAAAAATATAGATTGAATTAGTGTCAGTATAATTTTGTCGGGCTAAGAAGGAAGTCTGGTATATCCTGCTTTGTCTCTCTGCGTGGCAGTTTACACAAAATTGTCAGTTGTTAGTCATACTTACCTTGATCCAGTAATAGTATTGATCAGGAGTAGAACTTAACATTTCCGTCCTTTTTATAGTTGTTAAAAATTTCCTGAATTACAGGTGGTAAATCTTTTTTTATGTTAATTAAAAGATTATGTTTGTGGCAATCCCCTGTGTATTATTTTACCAGTTTTGGAACTGTTAAAATCAAGAAAATCTATATGGAATATGTTAAAGTTATAGACATTTAACTATTGAAAGTGACAACAACAACAAAAAATTTCACAAAGAACACTGAAGAGACAAACAAAAAGCAAAGAGAAATCTAGCTGTTAAAGACTTTTTATTTTATTACTATTTGGGAAACAATTTGTTTTCACTCACATTGTTATTAACTAACTGTCCATTTTACCCCCCTTTCAGATCACATTCTTGATACAAACTGGTTGTTCCTACGTAGCGAGTCTCTTTGGCAAGTACTGAATATCAGGAAAATAACTTCACAGGCCTTTCATTATTTAGTTTATATTATTTTAGTGAAACATAGGTTTGCAGGATTTCTGACTCAGAAGCGCACATTGTATTGACAAAAAATTTATTGTGATGTATCATAACACAAACCACATAAGAACAAATCTGTAGGGCTTGCTGTTAAGTTAACATAGCAAGATCTTAACCCAACAGAGTCATAGTAAATTATCGGCAACGCTCAAGAAATTGCACTCTTTTAAGGGTTTTCCCGAAATTCATATCTTTTGAAACACCAAAGAAAGAATAAGAATTTTTGTAGATTTAAATACTTCAGCTTTTCATCTATGAAATAAAATGTCTATTGTACCGCGATGTGCCCTGTTTGAGACAATCAGCTTGTGATGCTGTCCAGTCTGATCATAGGCAGTGGCCGCATCCCTTCAGGACATACTGTGAAAAACTCAACAACACTTCCGTGTTAGGTTTAATAGTACAGGGTGAATTATAAAAACATTGCTATAATTATATTCCTTAAGGTTATCACTTTTACGTCGCTTAATCAATATATTAAAAAGGCTCTCATCATTTCACAAATAAGTTATAGAGGGAAAACCCAGGGATTTTCAAATCTCTCGTTTGTCCAACAGTCCTCGTTATTCAAGGTTTCTTTAAAGATGGAGACTAATGTGTAATACTGGAAAGAGTTAATCTTATATCTATAGTAAAATACTGGGTGGGTAAGGAAAGAGTTAATCTTATATCTATAGTAACTTTTCCCACCTCCTTCAGGAGACAAAGTGTTAGTCTATCACTTCTATGACATTTAATCAATATAATTCTGGGTGGGTGGGGAAAAAGTTAATCTTGAGTCTATAGCAACTTTTCCCCCCTTGTTCAGGAGAGAGTTTCGGCAGCGGGCTGTATGTGTCGTCGCTGGTGCTCCACTTCCTGTGGTGGTTCCCGAGCATGGCTGTCATCAAGCTCACCAGCATCATCAACAACAACGTGAGTCTCGGAGCTGTCTCAGATCTTGAACTTGGGGCCCATCCACAATATTATAGTGCTTTTAAAGTGTTGACGTTAAGCAACCAACTCAACTTAACTCAACCCAGTGAAAGTGTCTCTTAGGTCTAGAAAAAGACAACAGTAACAACAACAACAACAACAAAGTGAGTGGTTTAGTATTGGTGGGTCAAGCTCATAATGTCCATCATCATCAACAACGTGAGGCTTTCAATGTTAGTTTGGTCAATTGGTTGCTTTACGTTCAACATCAGCACTATAGAAGCTATATTATGGACGGGGTCCAAGACTAACATCTAGCAGATTTATATTTGCCACACATGAGACAGGGGAGGGGGGGGGGGGTCGGGACTTCTGTCTCAGCCGATTACATTAAACTGACTCAGGCCCAAACAGGAGGGACATAATCGGACAAATCCATTTTTTTAACAATTGTCATACTCGACTCGTGGACTTACTGATTTGGAGACCAGCGCTCTACTATTTGAGCCAGTTATTCCCCCAGTTGGTTTCTTAATGTCCAGTATCATCAACAGCTACGTGAGTGCTGGAGTGTTGGTTTAGTTGATTGGTTGTTAAATCACGAGGTGACAGTAAAAAGTTTCAATCTACACTTGTTGTGTTTTTGAGAAAAACTCAATTAAAACTTTGGACTTAAATAATTATGATCAGGCCATTAGTCCTAATGTTTCTTTTATTTTATAACTGGGTTCCCAATCTGTACAGTTTTTGTTTTGATGATTCTCCTGTACAGGTAGAATCTTTTCATGCTGGTGTCTCTAATTTGACCAGAACTGTAGATAGAACTTTTTTAATGCCACGTTACAAAATACTAATTGATGTACAATGTCAGTAATTACGCTGATAATTTTTATATGTCTCCACACAGAGCGGGAACAGGAGAGTGAATGCCATAGTTCTGTTGGAAGAGAAGAGAAATTGAGCAATTTTTGAACTATATGGTTCTTTACTAAAAATGTGATCATTCCTGATCATAAATTTGGAAAGAGAGGTGAAACGGACAGTAGAAATAATAAAGATTATCTCAACTGGTTTCTGAACTTTACCTAAAAATTCCACCTCTAGCCAATTTTCTGTTACTACAGAGCTAGTATAGGCAGTTAGCTGTACCAATCATGATTTTTTGTTTGTTTTACCTTTGTATATTTCAGGAAGTTGCAGACAAAGTGTTTCTGTTCAAATATGGAAAGCCCAAGTTTGTTCCGATCGGCGCCTCCCTCAGCGAGTTTATCTTTAGCTGTATATACCAGACTCTGTTTATCATACAGGTAGGGAAATTTATCTTTAGCTGTATATACCAGACACTGTTTATCATACAGGTAGGGAAATTTATCTTTAGCTGTATATACCAGACTCTGTTTATCATACAGGTGGGGAAAATCAACTTTATCTTCTGTCTTCTTTTTTCATATTAATAATAGTAACAATAATGAGGAAAAGTCATAATAATAATGATAATTATAATAATAATAATAATAATAATAACCCACCATTGTCTTCATCCTGTCTCACCGCCCACCCCAGGCTGAGGTTGTGTGCATGCTGTTGCCGTGGCGATGGGTCTCTCGTCTTATGGAATGGCTACACTACTCCCTGTTCTACGCCCTCTATGCCTTTGAGTACAAGTGGGCGTCTTTAGGTCAGTAAAATGTTATACACTTTGGACGGTTTTGTGTGCATAGATTTTTTAACCTTGATCATAATCTTTCTTGAACTGCAACACTCAAGGCTTATTTGTTGTGTGCGTCCTATTTTGGCGGATTTTCAGAAAAATCAAGTTATAAAATATTTACGCTTGATATTCATTACTTTGAATGGAAGGTGAGCAGATCAATGCAAAGAGGTGCTAGCACAATCGCATATCAATGCGCACAACACGTGATGGAAAAAGGTGAACGCTCTTGTACTGAGCATTGATATGCTCTTTGGCAAGTACATCTTGCATTGATCTGCACACATTCCATTTAGACATAAAAATGAAAATCAAAGCTTTTACCTTTTATCAACTTTAAAAAATTCACCTAAATAGTGAGCACACAATGCATAGGCCTTTGATCATGCAATGCAAAATGGTTTTAACACGCAGTACACATACTCAACATTTTCATAAACAGTTATTTCTTGCAATAAAATGTTTTACCGAAAGTCATGATTCACAATTCAGCTTGTTATAGTTTACTAAAAATGCTTTTGTGACTGTGATTTTAAATATAAAAATTAAAAATAAAAAAGGAGATGAAATCAAACATAAGTTAACTTCACCTTTATGCTTTGAAAATGAGAAAAAAATAAGAGAAACAACTGGTTTCCCACGTAAAAAGTTAAATGTATAGTTGTAAATACAATGAATCTCAATGCTTCTTCAGCAAATTCATAAGATATGGTAATTGAAGAATAAACCTACATGTACTATGTTGTCCTTAGGCCAGTAGTACCGCATGTCTCAGATTGGTATAAAGCTCATGGTGAAGTTCAATCAAAACATGTTACGTTCATTTTATTTAACATAAAAAAAATCACAATATTGTAGTAGTATTAATTAGTATATAGCTCATGATGAAGCTCAATCAAAACAAAACACGCTAAGTTCATTTTATTTAACATAAAAAAAAATTCACAATATTGTAGTAGTATTTGTATTTGAAAAATAGGTGTAAATCATTTTTCTTCAAATTATAACAAAAGCATAAAGAGTGATAAATGCCAGCCTGCTATTGACAGTATGTGATAATCATTTTGGCTTTTCCTCTACAGGTATACCTGGCCACACCAGAGTGGCCCAGATAGAGAACAACTGTCCATACTACTTCGCGTTCGGCCTGCCGATTCACTTCATCGTTGGGTTTTGGGACTCACTCTACACAAGGTTAGAGTTTGTATTCTATCAGAGTCAGGTGCTGCATCTCATTTTGTTTATTTAAAGACCACTATAGATATCACCATTCACTTATAGTTTGGTGATGGTACATGCATTACTAAACTCTATACTTGTCCTTTCCTCCACCAGAACTATGGCATTCACTCTACATATCACCATTCACTTATAGTTTGGTGATGGTACATCCGTTACTAAACTCTATACTTGTCCTTTCTCCCACCAGAACTATGGCATTCATCACTAAACTCTATACTTGTCCTTTCTCCCACCAGAACTATGGCATTCACTCTACATATCACTAATCACTTATAGTTTGACAATGATGGTACGTCCATGGCTAAACTCTATACCCCTCCTTTCTCCCACCAGAACGATGGCGTTCACTCTCCTGTTCCCGTTCAGCATCCTCGGTGCTACGGTGGCAGCGCCTCCCAGATCTCAGTTGTACGTTGAGGAGACTCGGTGATCTATTTTTAGAAAGGGCGTCAGTTAAGTTGACTCCAACAGAGTGGGAGGAATTGTTGGGCGAAATTTTGCTGCGGAAAATTGTAATATAGATTATTTTATTTTTCCACACACATCCACGGCAAAGCATAAAAGAAACTAAATCTTAACTCTGACATTTCCAATATATTAAAAAAAATTTGTTTTCCATTAACTACATGTACAGGTCTATCATTTCGACTATTTTCAAACTCATTCTAACTGTTTATATTCTGTTTCCCCCCACAGTTTCTTCCCGATCCACATCATGTTCCCGTCCGTGTACGTCACTAACGAAGCCTGTAAGCTGCTGCGGGTTCTCAGCGGAAACTCTAAGGTTGGGCATCTCCTCAACACAGTCGGTCAGAATATTCTTTTGTCCGATTTTATCCCCCACTTGTTGGGTCAACGTCAGTATAATGTGACCCGCTAAAACAGGAGTCCAGGTCTCCCTGCACTGCCTTGTGTGTGGCAGCAAGTGAAATTGTCAGACGTTAGTCATGGGGCCTGTTCACAATATAGGCTATGTAGTGCAGATGGATGTTAGGCAATCCACGACTGATTTTCAACACAATTTCACTGAGCGATGTGTTGGCTGCTTTAGCACTTTACGATCCTATAGCCGGACAAGACGGCTCAGGTTTCTATGACTTAAGGGATAAAATTACGGACAGATGATTACCAGTATACACATTATCTGCATCGTCGTCGTCATCATCATCATCATCAGTTTGATTATCATCTTTATCATCTTTATCATCTTCAGCATCATCATCATCATCATCACCAGCATTATAAGACGTATCCACATTATCTCCATCATCATCATTATCATCATCATCTTCGTCATCATCATCATCATCATCATCATCATCATCAGTTTCATCATGGCCATAATTTGTCTGGTTTTATCTCTACTGAGCCTTATAAAGAATTTTCCCATCCCATCCACAGACACAGACACCGAGACAGATTGAGCAGACAGGCAGATGATTAAATATTTTGTATGTCCATGAATTTTATATTCACATGAAAAAAACCCAACCTGCTATACAGTCACAAAAAGATTGGAAAACTAATGAGCTGGCAAATTATTTCGTTTAAAGATAAATTAATGCAATCACTTCAAGTAGAATATTTGTAAAGCTAAAGTTTTTAAGAAGTGCTAAGCAGTAGTAAGATATAAGTCAAAACAAAAATTAATGGAAAATGGTTGTGCTCTTTGGGGGGTTTGAACATTGGACTTGTATATTCAGACAAATCACCTTGCAATCAAACTTTTCTGTGTGTGTGTGTAGGCTTGGTCGACTTCTGTGTGACAACCCTATCACTGCATGCTTTCTACTTAACGTATAGTCACTCTGCTACGATTTAAAAAAAAAGATTGTTTGTGCTAGTTTTTAGTTAATTGATAAAAACTGTTTTATTTCCTCCTTTCTGCCATATATTCGACACAGGTATCTAATTAGATAAAGCAGGACCCATTTTCATTTTTAATCACCCTTGCAATAATACATCACTTGCATTTAGCCATAAGACTCACTTTTGCCATAATTGTAGAGATGTAATTCAGAGATGTGAAGATTTTGTACTATCAAAAACTGCCATAAAACTGTGGTTGCAATTGTATACTTAAGTTCAAAACCCATTTTTGTTTTTTGTTTTTTTTATGTATATCATCACTATATGTTTAAATTAATGCATGAAAATTATGAAGAGCTGATTTTTTTATTGACCATGTGCTGATTTTGTAATAAGACGAACTAAGATGACACATACTATTTAGGTTCTTTAAACGTACATTTGACGGTCTGAATAAGCAGTACAGAAATCTTTAACACATAGACATGAAGGCAAGGACTGCTTCATCGCTCGCCTGGAGTGTCAAAGTGAGATTGTACTCATCAAGATTATCAGAGAAGAGCAAAGGTAATAGTATAGTGATACCCTGCAGGTGTTTTGTATAGTTACATATTTTTTTAGAAAGCTGATACATGTATAAATAGCTCCTTGCTGAATGTTGCGCTTTTCTGCTTCTGGTTTTGTAATCATTTTTGCCATATGTCTTTCGTTGCCTTAGTTTAGAATTCATTAATGTACAAGTTCAGTCGAAGTTAATCACAATGCATGTATCATCCAAAGATCCACTTTACTATAAATAAATATGATCCATGTTCCTTAAAGTAATTGTTATTCATGCACATGTTCTTCCCTTTGACAAAAAAGGCATCATCAAGTTATATATTGTCACTGTGCTAAAATGTTGGCGTACATCGTTTTCGCAACTTTTAAGATATTCAGTAAAACTGCTTTATTTCCTTGTTCTTTCTTTGAATTGGACATAAATTACTTATTAGATCAAGCAAAAATCTATTAGCCCATTTTTAATCAGAAGGTTTAATTAGATAAGATCTTGTTTTCACGTAACGATGATATATAACTTGCATTTTGGCAGAAATCTAACTCGTGTCATAATCCACTGTGACGAAAAAAAAAATGTCTTTAAAAAAAATTATATCTGATGATACATGTATGATATCTGTATGCATGCTTTTCCTCTTAATTATTTGCATTTGATATGGTAAGGTTGTATTTTAATTTTTCTTCTTTTTGTGTGTGGGTGTGTTTTTCTGATTGTAAAATTCAGGACTGACTCAGTGAGAGATGAACATTTCATTCTAAATCAGGCTATAAAACCTGTCAGCTAAAACGAAACTCTGTGGTTGAGTCTTTATAGATATGTTATATACATGCACACATGCCAATGTAATCATTTTTTGCAACTGTATAGGACTACTATGTCCTTGGTAACTGTATACATTTTGAGTTTGGTGTTATGACACAGTATGAGAATGATTAAAGGATCTTTGATCTTTTTTACAGTTTTATGTTTTTCCATCTCTTTTACCTCAACTGTACAATAAAAAAAAATCTATTTCTTTATGGTTGCTATGCAGTAGATTTATTTTAAACATACGCAAACAAATAATTAAGCAATACAACAAACTTTTTAAATATTTTTTTTAAGACTTCACATTTTATTTCATTTTCTTGCTTTCAAAATTTGGGACATTGTTATATTTTTTCAGAACAGCAAAAAATTAATTTAAAAGCAAAAATGTACAGTTTTCAATACTTGTTCTGTTTCATTGCTCTAAAAAACAACAAAAAGACAAAATATTGGCTAAAATTTAAAGTTGAGAATTTACTTGGAATCACTTGCTCTTAAAAAGAATAAAGCAACACTTGGTAAGGGAAAGGAAGGAAAAAAGAAAAGAAATAAATCAAATCAAGGCTTTCAATTTTCTGCAAGGGTTCAAAGATTACAAATAAAACTACATTTTTTCTTCTTTTTAGTAGGCTTCAGTTAAAATGAAGTCAATAGTAAGAAGAAAAATGCTTTAAAAAAAAAAAGTTGAGCCATCTACACGATAGTTTTTTGGGGTTTTTTTTCTCAATAGAATGTTTTTATTCAAACAACAATTCTTGTATTATCATTCAACATTTTAAAACAGCATTTATTTTTTCTTCAATTTTGTAACATTAAAAACTCAATTTGAAATGTCAATTTTATAAAATACATTTAAAAATGTACATGTTTAAGTTAGTATTCATTAGAATACTACTCTGCCGAAAACTGTAGACCTTAATTTAATGAAAAGCAAACTTCATATAACTAAGTTCCACCTCTACTCTCAAAAACAAATCTAAAAAAGCTTCTGGTTCCAATATTCTCATCACAATCTGATTGCATGAAACTGACACAAATATGATTAAATTTGCCTTCAAATATAAAAAGCTCCACAAACAAACAAGCTAAAATGCTGAATATTTTAACCTTATTACGACACAAACTGCCTGTATTTGAGCAATGCTGGTGGATATGGTACTTTGCTAAAATCAATATGAATTCCCCATTTAAAATTGTTATGGTTATCTACAGGCATGGTCACCAAAGTAAGAATTCCTCTATCACTTTAAAAATGTGATCATCGCCAAAATGGTTGCAATTCAAGTGGTGTTGAACCACAAAGTAAGAGATCTAAACTAATTATGGTTATACTGCAAAATGCTTTATCCTAGATGATAATTGTTAGAGTCAATATAACAGTTTGAACACACCGGACTTTACACAATTATATAAATATTCCTTTGTATGATATGAACAGTTAGAACCTTCTCACAGGATCCTTTGGTTTTAAAGTTGTGAGGCAACCAGGGTGAATCGGGGACAAGTTGCAATTTCGACCTTTTTAGTGAATGTAAAAAAAGCATCAAATGCACTTTGAAGGGTTGGAAAAATTATACCTCTATCTATCACTTGTAAAATCAGAGATAATTCTTTTGCTTAGAAATTGGAAAAGATTAAATATGGTAGTTTTTCTACGTTTTGAGGACTCTAGCTCAATATCTATCTATCTATCTATCTATCTATCTATCTATCTATCTATCTATCTATCTATTGGAAAAGATTAAAAGATATATGGTAGTTTTTCTACGTTCTGAGGAATCTAGCTTGATATCTATGTATATATATAGCGACTTGTTCCAGATTCACAGTGGTTGGATTTTAAATATTCTTTGTGTGATATGAACAAACAGATCCCTGACAGGATTCTTTGGTTTTAACATGGTTATGATAGAATCATGAACGAAAATGAGTAACTGTAAAGAAAAGTATACAGATAGTTTTACATTTTTAAAGTCCATGTAAAACAAAAAAGCCCAACATTTTTAAGAATGTATCAACAAAAGGGAAAAATAAAATTTCCAACTTTCCCACTCTTTTTGTAGACCAATTAGACATATAATTATGACAGGAACATGAATTGAGATGCTTCCTTATATCATAAATTCTATTGATATGTCCACTATTTGAGCAAAACGCTTATATCAGAAATTGCACATTAAATTTAAAAAGTTCACTATAAAGTTTTGTCTACCATTGTTGATTTACATCCTCATTTTCTATTTGAATCAATCATTCCCATAAACACGCACCAGCAAAGGCCACATTAGAGTCCAAACTCAGTCAGGAAATGAGATAAAAATAAATAATTTTTGTCCAATCTATATCCATCTATCAAAATCAGATGTATCACGTAATTAAAACCAAGGCCAATTTATTTATCACTATTAGTGTAAATATACATTATACGTATTGTATGAGAGAGGTGAAATTGTCTGTATAAGTGAAATTAAGTTGTTTTTTATATTGCGAAGCGTCATGGGCCGCCTTTAAGGAAAACGCTGTGTACATCAACGTATTATTACTTTCATTATATTATCACCTTAACTAATTCAGTTTTAAAAAAAAAAAAAAAAACAACCCCTCCCCCCCCCTCAAATTCAAATCTAATCTCAGAGTAATAAATGTGGCATAAGCTAGAACATGTTTTGAGGGACAAACTTTTCCCCGCACAAACTATTGTAATACAAATATTCAAATGCCCTCTATAATTATGCTTAAGAATACAAATTAATGCATCAGAAGAAAAATGCTGCTTTGACATAAAATAATAAGGTACATATATACAATTCTTTGTACTGCATGACCTATATCTAACTTTGTGCCATATACAAAGTTCAACAAGTATTGGAGCCATGGAAATATTACCGGTACACTCTTTTCAGTATCATTTAGTAGCAGTAGAAGTAGGAGGAGTATCATAAGTAGTATTAAAAGTAGTAGTAGCAGCAGCAGCAGCAGCAGCAGTAGTAGTAGTAGTAGTAGTAGTAGTAGTAGTAGTAGTAGTAGTAGTAGTAGTAGTAGTAGTAGTAGTAGTAGTAGTAGTAGTAGTAGTAGTAGTAGTAGTAGTAGTAGTAGTAGTAGTAAATCACATTAACAATAACAATAACAAGAAAAATTCCAGTTATTACAGGTGTTTGAAAAGGGAAATAACATATGAAATCATTTTCCCCTAATCTTGTTTTTAATATCCAACAAAAATTTTACTTCAGATTTCTAAGAGGCAGATCAAACAACCCAAGTAAATCAACCACTGCATTGGAACAACATCTCTGCTTTAAGATGTCTATTAGAAAAATAAAAAATAGGAGGTCAACAACATTACATTTCTACGTTATAGGGTATGAGATTTAACCAGAAGTTATTCTACTTTCTTGGAAGACAAGAGTCATGTTCAATAAGCAGAAGCATTGAATTGTTAATTTGATGTAAACATTTTTTCTGCTTGCGCACCTTTTGTTCTCTTTCTCGGACATTATTGCTTGATGAACTAACCAGAAACTAAGCAGAGCTCATGTCTTCCAACAAAGCTACATAACTCTTGATGAAAACAAACTCCAAACAAGTATGGATCTACACACTGATACTTGTAAAAAACAATCAAGGATGACAAATGGCATTAAACTAAAAAAAAAATTGTCAACCCTTAAAAAAAATGATGCCTTCCAGAATCAATGAATAATCTTCAAAGCATTAATCCCCCATGGTATAAATACCATGTAGAGAACGATAAAATAAGTTTAAGTAAAGAAAAAATGAAAACCTGAGCAGTAACGAATGGAACTCCTGAAAAGTAACCCATGGAACACCCATTTGGTCTATCAAGTTCATCTCAAGCTAGTTGAAGAGGAAAGCGAGACAAGCTAAAAGAGATGATTCCGATCAGAGAACTAGAGTTAAATACATAGAGAGCTGCAAGGACAGAACAAACAAATTTCGCTGATTATTTTTGCAGTGTTTTTAATGGATCGGAGGAGAAAGGCTACCAAAAAAAAAACAACAAATAACAATAATAATTAAATAAAAAACTTTTTTAACTTCAAGAAGAATTGCTAAGATATTTTCCCATTGAAAAAAAAATTGTGAAAAATAGAATTAAGATTCATATAAAATGAAACAATCACGATAGCTGGTACAAAATGAAATTAGCTAAAAAATTAAATTCATTGTTGGAGTCTAAAAAATGAGTTATTAAAAAAAAAGCATTCCAAGTGTCACACAGTTAGTTTTAGTTTGAATATTGTTTTTGATGTTGTTGTTGTTGTTGTTGTTGTTGTTGTTGTTGATGTTATTTTTTTTTGACAATATAAATTAAATTTTTTGTCTGCATATTTATAATTAATTTTCTTCTTCCCTAAACCAACAACAATTAGGCCTATCTTGTCTTTACATCTCACTAGAAATGAAGATCTAAATCAATGCATAAAATTCATACAGCTGTGTCAATCATGTTGAAGGATCATTTGATTGTGGGGGGTTACAAACACAGAAAAAAATTCAGGGAACAAAATACAATTTAATATTCTCCTTCCTCGATAATATTGATATCTTTCTCTCCTCAGAATAAATAACAATGGAGAGTAAACAGCACAAGTATAACCCAAATCAAAGGAAAACAAACAACGTATAATGTTCCTGTTAATGATTATGTTGATAAACAGATAGGAACATAAAAAAGCCTCTTTTTCACAACAGAAATGTTTTTGAGTTTTATAATCTCTTCAAAGTGTCTGTAGTCTATTACTTTTTCCTAGAAATATGTTACTAGATCTATATTACCTATCCTATAGAGAAAACTTTTCCCAAATACATAGGGACTGTGGCTTTAACACTTTTTCTAGTAATCCCCCTTACTAGTTTAAGGTCCCTTGAGTTCCCTGAGGGATCCTATAGGAAGGATGTTTCTCATTTCAGGTAGACTGTAGCTTTATACTTTTCCTTGTAATCCACTTAGTTTGAGGTCATTTTGGTTTTTCAGAGAACATTAAAAGGAGGGCTTCTCCCATTGCATGGAGATTGTGGCTTTACAATAATGACTAAACTGCCATAAATTTCCTCTATGCGTTCTTGTCTCAGTTACAAGACGAACATTGCACCAATGAGAGATTTCTCATGGCTAAACGCAGCCAAGTATCATAAAAACTCTATATTTTTTAGTTCATACATTGTTGTTATTATTATTGTTTGTCTAACTTATAGAAAAAAATCCATTTCCATGCATCGTAAAGAAACAAGATTTAGTCCGTTGACAATTATTAAACTTCATATCTCTTTGATTTTGAAAATATGTTTTGCTATGAACATCTCCTAAGGCGAAACTACCCTAAAAAATGTCTTTTCTCCATCGCGATTTCGTTCATCGAGAAATCAAGCCCTCGTATTCTGTTCCTCTACTAAACACTTGAGATTCGTTGTAACAAGCAAGATGGCTACACAGGCCCTTAGCTTCAACACCGTCTGCATTAGGATAGGGTAGGTAGTAAGAACAGTGAGTAACCAAAGTTAGGCACCCAACTAACCGTATATTTATATGCCTTATTCAGGCTTTAAGGTCTACTTTCTCCTTGTTCATGCTACCTGTAGATTTGTAGAACGAGAAAACTCTGAATGCCCACGCTAACAACTCAGTGGGGCGAGAAACTATTTATAGTCATGAAGCATCATGGGTTGTTGGGTGACGATTTCGGCTGGGGCGTCCGCGTAGTTATCCCCCTTGACCAACATGCGGTGTTCCTTCTTCCTAGGGCCCCAGTTCGCCGTGGGTCTCGACAGTTTCTGCACGGTCTGGTCAAAGTTAAAGAGGGTATGAGGGGAGGGTGCAAAGGTCATAAAATGGTCAGTAGACGATACAGTGCATGATTTATTTCCTTTCCTTTTTTTGGTTTTTTCTTTTTTTGAAAAGAAATTTTATCTACACTTTAATCTTCTTCTTTGACATCTGAGGTAAATATAGTATTTTTATAATCTAGAAAACATCTGATTGTCATAATAATATCTACTTCTTTCTAATTTAAGAAACACTAATTTTAATTATTGTTTATTTTTTCTTTGCCTTTTGCTTTTTGTCCACTTAACAAGAATAATTTAATATAATTATAATATCTTTCTTGTTTTGTTTTTCTATAAATAGTTCAAGTTGGTGACTACTTTATTATCCATCATTTACAAAACGATTAGTCCGGCACTCCAAGGAACATGCACACTCACCTTCTGAAGACCACCCGAGTTGTCATAGCACATGGCGCTAACCACTTTGTAGACGGCGACACCTGGGATCGCGAGGATGGAGGCCAGACTGATGCAGACTCCGATTCCGTCAGCCCAGGCCGGAAATACGTAGTCCTCGTAGCGCGTTCGGTCAGGGTGCACCAGCGTGAAGATAAGGATGATCTGGAGTTGGGAGTATTGTTGTTATTTTTGTTATTGTTATTGTTGTTGTTGTTATTATTATTATTGTTATTTTTATATCCTTCTGTTTGTAATGTATTTTTTACAACTCTATAGTCATTTCTCTAAAATTTTAAAATGACATATGAATTTTCAGACTTTGCCATCCTTTTTTTAAAAAAATATCGCTGAGTGAAGTCTAAAAATCTGGTACTAGTTCAAGTCAGTTTTTCAGTTCAAATGAATGCCTCATTATCATTTAACATGTGTTTAGAGAGGAAAGAATGATACAATAAACTCACAAAGAGAGCGGTCGGAGCCACAAAACGCCAGCTGATCGACCAGATCTTGTGAGGTCGCTTTCCGAGCATCGTCTCAATGTCACTCAGGAAACGATCACAGCCTGACAGAAAAGAAATCAAACTTATCATTAGCAATTCAATTCCATTTTAAATGAAATATGTAGGGAGAAATCACAGACTGATAACAAATTAAACTTTTTAAAATAGCAATTCGATTTCATTATATTACTAAATGAAAAATATAGGTAGTGATCACATCTAGAAGAAAAAAAAATCATCAAGTTTTTAATAAGTTACTTGATTACCATAGAAAGTTAAATAAAAAGAAAAGCATAGATATGATAAGAACAATTTTAACTGAGCTATATCTAGTTCAAATCTTAGAATTAGTGCTGACTTATAAAGTAGCTGTTCTTTGTGCAATTTACTAAGCTGAAAGATTTAAAAGTAAAAATAAAAAGGATGATAATGCTTAGTCCGGGAACACACTCTAAACAAATAAACTTTTAACTTCAAAGAACAAAATTTTAATGGTACAAATAAAAATAATCATGGAAAAACATTCTAAGATTACTTTAAAAAAAAAATCACAAACACAATGTCCACTAGAGTCTTTAGATTATCCTTTAAAATAAAAGTATGTAAGCCTGCAGAAGAAGTCACATGATCAGACACAAATGCAAAAAAGCAATTTCCATGTATTTATTTACCAAGAATATAAGTGGATTTTGATTCTCTAAACCTATTAGTCAGATGTTTAAAACTCTGATATACGGAACAATCATAGTGGTTTTCAACTGTTTCTGCAGCTAGCTAGGCAAACTAGTATCTGATAATATCACAAGCTCAGTGGTATAATGTTCTATCTCATTTCTAGAATACCAAACATTTAGATCACTTTAGCAACGAGGTAGGATATTATACAACTGAGGCAACAGCCATATGTACCATTATGTGAATTTGTGGAGAGCTCATACTCACATATTGAGCTCGCCATGTTTTAGATCTAGAGTTCCCTAAAACTTACCATACACCCAGGCCAAGGCCACACACTCGGTGAGACCCGTCGCCAAAAGAGAATACGTGGCCGCATAGTTGTCAAACAGTTGGACCACATACATGCCGCCCTAGAGTGTGGGGGTTCAGGGGGTCGGATGGGGGTGACATGGGGAGAGGTTGTTGTGGGGGGAGGAGCAAGAATATAAAGGAAGGAGGACCGAAAAATTAGTTCTACGGTTCTGGAATTGTGGAGCGGATTGGGAGAGAGAGAGAGAGAGAGAGAGAGAGAGAGAGAGAGAGAGAGCGAGAGAGATTTACTTCCTTAATTGATAGTTAAATATTTGTTAGTGTTTGAAAGGCAGGGAGTGAGTGGGAAAGAGAGATAGAGATAAAAAATAAGGGAGAGAGACATAAAGAACCAATGAGAGAGATAAAGAAATAAAGAATGAGAGGACGTGAGAAAGAGAACGAGAGAGAGAAAGAGAGAGATCGAGAGAGAGAGACAGAAAGATGGAGAGAGAACGAGAGAGAAAAAGGGAGAGATCGAGAGAGAGAGATGGAGAGAGAGACAGGGAGAGAGAGAGAGAAAGAGAGAGAAAGAGAGAAAGAGAGAGAGAGAGAGAGAGAGAGAGAGAGAGAGAGAGAGACAGACAGACAGACAGTTGGGGCAACAATAAGAAGCAGACAGAAGCACCTATAGAAAGATCGACTCTATGACAGACAGCCAGGAAATATAGTTGTAGTCATAGAGTTTGGGTTCACTTGATGCGAAAACCAGATTTCTCTTCTGACGTAGTTTTTTGTGTGTGGAGTCACTGACTCTTTTAAAGACAGTAAAGAAAATTGCCTAATCAGAAAGAAACTCTTGGTTAAGATCTAACCTAGGTCAAGACTTGGCGAAAGAGAGTGAAAAAATTTCCAAATTGAAAGATAGCGCAGTCCTAATCTTGAAGGGCAGTTTCAGTTTGAAGTAAAGAAATTACTTGAAATAGGAATATTGTGGTGGAGGAGGTGTTATTTTGTGTAAAAAAAAAAATTGTTTTACTACGAGATCTCAGTTAAAAAAAAAACAGCCTAGGAAACAGCACAAAAATAATACAATAAAAATAAAGTAAAACTCAACAGAAACAACTACATATATCTTAATCTAAAAATAAGAACAAATACAGCCAAGCATGTTAAAAATAAGAATATAGTGGTATGAATTCCGAAGTCATTCTAGTCTTTATTAGACTGTGTAAAAGGCAACACAAGCCAAAAAAAGAAAAGGGATATATAAGAAATTATGCCTGTATACATATTTACTATGGAACTAATGCTTGACTGTATTCTAAACAAAAAGTGAAATGGTTAAACTAATACTTACGTAAAATCCAGAGTCTGTAATTAAAGAAAATGAGTCAAGAAAAAACAAAACTTGTACAAACCTGTATTCTGCCAAACAGCCATGTCTTCTTTGTAGAGGTAGGATTTTGCTACAATGCTCATGAAATCACACTATTTTTAGTTTTTTTTCTCCAAAATTCATATCTTTTGAACCAAGAAAGCTACAATCATTTTTTTGTTGCATTTTTTGAAAACTTCAGATTTTTATTTTCCAAATAATGTCTACACTCACGCTTACATGGACACGATGTGATTTCATTGAGGTAAGCCTGTAGATCTAACTAGGGACCGACACAATATGACTCCATTTTTAGTTAGCTGGGGACCGACGCCATGTTACTTCATTGAGTTGACCCTCTAGGTCTAAGTATTGACCCACCTGTGTACAGAACGAGAGCCCACACAGGTAGCCCACACAGGAGATCGCCACGAGCAGGAGGAACGAGCGACGTCCAGGCTTGATCACATTGGAGAACCGATCGATCAGAGTAGTGTGGACAGTGGTTACCGTGGCGATCTGGGACATAAGGAAGAGAAGATGTTTGATACAAAATCACAAATATAACACACGATGAACACCAGGAATCCATGAAGAAACGACCATGATATTTGTTTTAATGCGCTTTGCTGTTGACATAAGTAAGGAAATAGCTTGAACTTAGAAAGTCTTTTCCTGTCACCTTTATGATTTTGCATAGAATGTTCAGATCATATAAAATAAAACCTTAAGTTGTCACAAATATGCATGCGGACTGTTAAGCCTTAGATAATGGACACAAAATTCGGTTATAGACCAATGGCTTGTGGTATTAGAATTTTATTTAGAAAATAGAACTTATCAATATTTTTCAACATAAACTATCATTTTTTATCCTTTTCAGAGTAGTTGTAATCAATTTGAAAAGTGCAATACTTCATTTTTTTTTCCAGTCAAAATTATAATCAAGTTGGGCAGTGCCAAACTTTATCCATAGAAAAAGAAAAATAGCGCAGTATTTTATGATCAATACTTTAGGCTCTATTCCACAGATACTTACCCTATCAATAAATTTTTAATTAACTTTTACACATAAATAAAAATATCATGGTGAGACATATCATAGTGAATCATATCATAGTGAATCAGGATCCGACACCCCTCGACACATTTTTATTGAACTCTGACCAGCGAATTTAAAAACAACAAAACTGACAGTTTGAACATTTAAAATAAAATAGAAGGCTACCAATGAAATTTTTCCGGTGCAATGCTTTCTTCACCTGCTGGAACAGACACAGACCAGTGTCATCAACAGGTGAATAGCACAATAAAAAAAGGTGGCACCATTAACCCGACAGCAAGACTCACCTGAGTTCCGAGCCCGAGAGTGATCAACATGGCGAAGAAAAGCACGGCCCAGAGCTGAGAAATTGGAAGCTTAGCCACGGCCGCGGGGTAGACAACGAACGCTAGTCCTGGGCCTAGAGGGGGAAGGAATGACGGAAAGAAAGAATGACGATGAGGATACGAAGGTGATAGAATAATAATATCTCTAGTAATAATAATTATATCTTTTCTCTTATTAAAAAAAATTCTTTCTTTCTCTTCTTCTTCTTCTTCTTCTTCTTCTTCTTCTTCTTCTTCTTCTTCTTCTTCTTCTTCTTCTTCTTCTTCTTCTTCTTCTTATTATTATTATTATTATTATTATTATTATTATTATTATTATTATCTATATAATCATCGTCATCATCATGATCACCATTATTATTATTATTATTATTATTATTATTATTATTATTATTATTATTATATACCCCCCCTCCCACCTCTCCATAATTTCATCGGACAGTTAATCTGTTTTGTGGTCAAAGGGAAATAACCAAAATAATACTTAATATTGAATAGTTTTTCAGCTTACTTCCCTTATATAGTGTAATTATTACCCTTGAGAAACAGACTAAATGTTAGTTTCGCATTTACATCTTTGACATTATTTTTTTTTGGTATTGTTTACAGCTCGAATAGTTGTAATTAAGACACCGTTGATGAAGAGTAATAATATATAATCTAAGGAAAGTTACACTTTCCGTAATATTTTGTTCGTTTTTAAGGTTATAACCATAGACTAGATCTTTTATTTTTAACATGAGGAAACCCCCACATAGGCTACTGAGGAAAGCCCTTAGGTAACTATCTTGCATAATTCGAAAAAGGGATGGGAGGGGGGGGGTCTTGTTTGAAATCTAGATCTAAAAGTATGCTACCGTCATTGATGTTGGCGGCCTTGATATAATCTGGATCTCTTGTGGGTTTTTTTTTTCCGAAAACAGTATTCCACTTTTGAAATCTGTTTGACATGACCAATCTCAAAAGGGACATCTATTTTTGGACCCCTTAGGGGGTAGCCCTGGGGTAGTGTATTACATAAGGTTTCCTCATATTTAAAAATAGATCTAGATTAGCTCTAGAGTTTCGAAAGAAATAGTCAGGAAGCTTCAAAGCCTATTATAATGTGTTTTATAATTAGTCTAAACATTTATCATCTTAGAAGCATTCCGTAAATTCTAAATTACGAAACCACCAAGTTATGCGAAACTAATTAAAAGTCTGGTTAGCAGACAACAGAAAGCCCGACAGACATATCACTATATAAGGGAAATAATGCGTATTTCTTAACCAAAATTAAATATTATTTTGGTTGTTTCCCTTAGACCATTTCTAACTAAATTTAAACGTACACTCCTTTGCACATAGATAATACAACCTGGGGTACCCGTTCATACGAACAGGTTGAATACAGTGGAATTGTATGTAAGCCGATTCTTTTTGAAAGGGGAACTTTTAAACCTTGCCACCAGTTAATACATTTCTGCTTCATCCTTTTTTGTTCATTAAATGAAATTATCTTTCTCTAGTTTTTAATTTTTTTTAATTAATATCTTTCTTTTTCACTCTCTTTTTTTCTTCTTTATCTCTTTTTTTTTATATATTCCTACTTATTTTTTTTCTTTTTTTTTTCTTCTTACCTTTTTCTTCTTCTCTCTTTTCTTTTTTTTTCTTCTTATATATTCTGAATGAATATATTCCTCCTTATAATAAAACAACAATTATAATTATCTAGACAGCTACGCTACTACTGCTGCTAATGATGGGCAGATTTTACCCCTTGAAGCACATGATTTAAATTCTTTATAGTTTTTAACGTCTCCTAGGTTCCTCTATACGGCGACGGGCACTAAGACTAACGTCTGACAATTTTATGTGCTAGATAGGGCGGGGATACCATGACTTCTGTCTCAGCCGGTCACATTATACTGACACCGACCCAACCAGTTACAGGGGACGAGTATCGGACAAAAAATCTGCGCATCCGCGGACCTACGGATCTGAAGACCAACGCTCTACCACATGAGCCAGTTCGCTCCCCGTGTTAATAGGGTGGAACTGGTAGGAATGGCAAACTAAAGGTGCTGAATTTGATATTAGATCTAGAATCTAGATCTATAAAATCCTTTTCATTAGTTAAGCCTAGATTGTAGATCTAGATAGACTGCTCAAGTAAGCCAAGATTTTAGATTTAGATTGCTTAAGTAAGCCTAAATTCTAGATCTAGATAGATTGCTGAAGTCCAGCGGTAGAGGCAGTGCGTGGAACTGACGAACTGGTAGGGGCCTAGCAATGCCATTAGAACATTCGGTTTGACGCTTTGACTTATTAAAAAATTGGTACTTGATGATGGACAACGAATAGATCTAACCGAGCCTAGATCTAGTTATTATATAAGATGATCCGGAAATTCAAAAGTGAACTATTTTTATTTTTAATTATAATAAATTTATGAAAATAAAAATCAATAAAAAAAGGACCAGGTAAACCTAGTATTTAGTAAGATGTAGCTTCTGTGAAAATTTCATAATTATAGGTTGAGCCGTCTTCGAGCCTTTTGCGAAGAACCCCTCGATTCTACTAAAATATATATATATAGGCCTACCATCACTGGCAACTTTGTCGACGGACTGGTGCAGTTCCTCTGCCATGTATCCGATGATGGAGAAAATGACGAGCCCGGCAAACACACTGGTGACACAGTCCAGGATAGACACAACCACCGCGTCACTGGGAAGAAAGATGGCAATGAATATAATCGTAATGAAGCGGATTAAAGTATACAGTAAATATAGATTAGATCTCTAAAAATCTGGCAACTTAACTTATTAGCATTATTTTGAGTGACCTCTCTTGTCAAGGAGTTAAATAACATGTGTTAACTGAGATGGCTGCAGTAGTTTCTGTCTGTTGTACAAACGTTAAAGCCTTAATGTCTGTGACCACGAACATATTACAAAAATATCTCTGACTGGATGGGGGCAAACTGGCGCATGTGGAAGAGCTAGTGGTTATGATGGTAATGACTACTTAAACAAAGACAAACTTAATCTTTACTAAGGATGTATTTCTAGTATCGCATTCTATAGCTTGATCAGAGGCACCGGTGAGAAGATGATAAAACACAATTTGGATGAGATTTTACGAATAGCAGTGGTCTAGTGGTAGACACCGTGCTCTCTTTGAGTGGCAAGACGATTTGGTGCCGACACATCTACAAGTCTAAGGTTTTAATCCCACAAAGTGCAATCATTTTTGGTAACTTTCACTTAAAGCCTACGTCTGGAAAAATACCTGAAAATGTTCAGCTCTACTTATTAGATAACTTAAGTAGCATAGGAACTTCTCTTGCAGTTATACATTCCTGTAAAGCAATAGGACTAAAAAAATAAAAGAAGTTTTGAAAAGGTTGGCCACAGCAGACTACTAGGTCTGGTTAGTTGAAAGATGTAAACTAACAACATTGTTGAAGTCAGAAAAAAACATTGAGCAGAAATCAACTCAAAATCAGAGAGGATTCAAAGATGGCTGTAACAAAAGTGACAAAAGATTTTTTAGTGTAAATCACCAAGTGACAAAAAAACCCCCAGCTACAATAGTATCAATTGACCTGTCAGATAAATTGCAATTACAACAGTGTTAATTGACAAACGGCAAGGTGTTAAATCATTAAAACTTTGGTTCTATAGTTTGGATATTTCTCAGTGCAAGTAGTGCAGTATGAAGAAGCACCATTGGTTCTATAGTTTGGACATTTTCTCAGTGCAAGTAGCGCAGTATGAAGAAGCACCATTTCGAGTTAGCATCAGATGCTTCAAAGAGAAAATTTTTTTAGGCCTAATTTAAAAAAAAAAAACAAAAAAAAATGGGGGCACAGTGCAAATAGGTCTTCTACATTCCAAAGTGTTTTCATCTCATATTTGAATGGCCCATAAAAAGTCCTAGAGAATGACTTTGCATTTAACCAAAATCTCCCTACATAGCGTATACATGGCCCTTCCAAATGCAGGAATATTACACGCTGTTTTTTGGTTGATGAGATGTTTTCTTAAAACCCATTGTCAGTAAATCAGCTCTCTTGTATTGAAATCCTAAAACCTACTTTATGCACTTTTACCTTTTGTCACACAGAGATAGAGTGGAGATTTTTAAATAAAAAATGATCAAAATTAAAAATTATCAAAATCTAGAGTGATCAAAATTAAGAATGATCAGGATGAAAAGGATCAAAATTAAGAATGATCAGGATGAAAAGGATCAAAATTAAGAATGATCAGGATTAAAATGATCATAATTAAGAATGATTCGGCTTTGAGGGATTCAAACCCCCGCCCTGTAGCTGTGTTCACTCACAAGTAGCAGTTGTTGTGGAACTTGTTGTAGCTGGCCAGGGTGATGAGACCGCCCCAGCCCGGGGACAGCGAGAAGAAAATCTGGACAGCAGCGTCTTTCCACACCTGGAGTGCGGGATAGAGAAAATGGTAGTAATAAATCAATAATAATAATAATAATAATAATAATAATAATAATAATAATAATGATAATGATAATAATAATAATAATAATAATAATAATAATAATAATAATAATAATAATAATAATAACAATAACAATAAAATAATAATAATAATTATTACTTTTAACCCCATCATCCTCTCAATTTTTTTCTGCGCTTCTAATTTGTCATTGGTTCAGTCGTTGACTATGAAGGTGGCCCTAGGCCCTATTTGAAAACTTCGCTAATTCATACAGGATGGAGAAACAAACCTAATTTAATCAAGCTTGCTATCTTTCCTTCCTACTATCAGACAAAACTTATCAGACTGATTTCCTCCCCTACTTGTTTGGGCCTTTATCAGTATAATTTGGCCGGCTGAGACAGGAGTCCTGGTTTCCCCGTCACTGTCTCTGTGTGTAGCAGCACGTACGATTGTTAGACGTCAGACCCCTTTACAATATAAAGCCTTATTGCTGTCCATGGATGTTAAGAAGGATGTTAATAAACCAAACTCAACCAAACACCGAGCCACCCATACGGTACTCACGGCAGCGTTAAGCAGCTGATCCCACTTGGGGGTGAGGTAATAGATCATTCCATTGGTCGATCCATTCAGAGTTACGCCCCTTACCAGAAGGATTAAAAGCACCAGGTAGGGGAAGAAGGCAGTAAAGTACACAGCCTGGCAACAGGAGAGCAAGAAATCTCATTAAGTTTACTAACTAAATAGCTTCATTTACTCATTCACTTAAACAACAACATTAAACTCATTCACTTAAACAGCAAGATTTAACTCATTCACTTAAACAGCAAGATTTAACTCTTTCACTTAAACAGCAACATTTAACTTTGTCACTTAAACAGCAACATTTAACTCTTTCACTTAAGCAGCAACATTTAACTCTTTCACTTAAAGGGCTACATTTACTCTTTCACTTAAAGGGCTACATTTAACTCTTTCATTGAAACTGCTAAATTTATTCATGCATTAGAACAGTTACAATTATTTTTCCAAGTTCACTGAAACAGCAACATTTACTGTTTCACATTCACTTAAAAACTACATTTACTCTTTATTCATTCACCTGAAGTAAACAGGTTTATTTACACACTAACTTAAACAGAAACCATGTGCCCACCTTCCCCGAAGACTTGATTCCCCTGGCCAGACAGATGCCCACGATGATCCAGGCCAGCAGCAGGCAGAGCGCCAGCTCCCACTTGATGTGGCCGATGGAGTCGATGCCTGGGGTGATGTCCAGAACCACTTTGCTGTGGGGAAGGGGGTTAAGGAACACATTATTTATTATAACATCATTACTGGTAGTTACATTTCTAGATAGCATCTACCAACCAACTAAGAAACACACTCCTTATAATCACTGGAAGTACTTCTTCTTGTAAGAAGGGTAGTTAATTTCTAAAGCATTGCTGCTTATGGGCATGAGAAACCAACCAACCAACTGAGCGAGCAACCAAGCAACTAACCAACCAACCAACTGATCAAACAACCAATTAACCAAAAGACTAACCAACCAACCGGCCAAATAACCAATTCACTGACCAACCAACCAACCAACCAACCAACTGATCAACCAACCAACCAACCAACCTACCAACTAACCTACCAATTGACCGATCAGAAACCAATGTTACTACTATTACTACTACTATTAGTACTAACTACATGCTTTGCACTCACTGGAAATATTCATCGCTGGACGAGGTGTAGTTGATGTCCGAGGAGTTGCTGAGGTCCCGGACAAGGTCAAGGACGCTCTCGTTGTGCGAGCCTGGCGTGAAACAGGTCGCGTTGTACCAGGTTCCGTTGTGGGCGGTGCAGTTGTGCATCACTGCCGGGTCGGCCAGGCATGCTGGGAGACAGAAAGTGGGTCAGTGAGAGAGAGAGAGAGAGAGAGAGAGATAGATAGATAGAGAGAGAGAGAGGGAGAGAGGGAGAGAGAGAGAAAGAGACAGAGAGAGA